>JBBPBX010014590.1:10766-25838 GCA_038048925.1 Garcialebias charrua
TATGTATATATATATATATATATGTATATGTATATATATATATATATGTATATATATATATACAGGTAGTCCCCGAATTACGAGCGCTCTGATCTACGAGGTTCCAGACTTACGAGCTGGCGAATTTTTGGAAAAAACGCAAAAAATACTGAGTTTTCATGTGTTTTTTCACCACAGTTAGTTAGCTAAACATATGGACACACGTTTCCGATCATTTTTATGCACTCATAAGCAGTTTTTTGATGAAAAACGAGTGTTTGTAGTCGCGCTAGCGAAACCGTTCCAATTTACGAGCGAAATTCCGGACTTACGAGAGACATGGCAACCGTTCCAAATTACGAGATTTCCGGTTTACGAGCGCCTCGTTGTAACGGATCTCGCTCGTAAATCGGGGACTACCTGTAAATCGGGGACTACCTGTATATATATATATATATATATATATATATATATATATATATATATATATATATATATATATATATATATATATATACACCCAGAGTGACCTTAGGTTAGCTCTACTTAAGCCTGCATTGAAGGTGACTCACCCAGATTTGTTTGCAGATTTTAAACACTCCAATTGTGTAACACAAGCAGATTGATATTACACAAGTTGTCCCTTATTACACTTCTTCATTTCTTATTACAGCTTTTGTTAAGTTCTGTAATGGTTGAAAGGGATTTTTTTATCTGCTTGTTATTGTTTTGATTGATTTGCACATTTTACGATAGTAACAGTTGAAACAGATCATGTCCAAGGTGAGACATGTCCTTTAAGATGTTGTGGGCTTTAGATAATTATAGATAGCACTCTTTAGATGTATCCCAGAAAAAAAAAACGTGTTATTAACTTACATTGATGTATATGAATGTTTCTGTTCATTGCCCTTAGATGATTTCTGTTGTGACTTTGTGCTATATAAACAAACTGAATTGAACTTGATTACTATAAAACAGTAGTGTATGGTAAAAAGGCAGATTTGTGTGAAGACTAAAGGAAAGCCTTGCTTTTTATGCCAAAGCATATTTTTTTAAATGTGGAATACCCTGTCTGTCCGTCCGTCATCCATCCATCCATCCATCCATCCATCCATCCATCCATCCATCCATCCATCCATCCATCCA
This sequence comes from Garcialebias charrua, assembly GCA_038048925.1. Classification (NCBI taxonomy): domain Eukaryota; kingdom Metazoa; phylum Chordata; class Actinopteri; order Cyprinodontiformes; family Rivulidae; genus Garcialebias; species Garcialebias charrua. The sequence goes on from JBBPBX010014590.1 coordinate 11,895, forward strand.
TCTATCTATCTATCTATCTATCTATCTATCTATCTATCTATCTATCTATCTATCTATCTATCTATCTATCTATCTATCTATCTATCTATCTATCTATCTATCTATCTTATCTATCTATCTATCTATCTATCTATCTATCTATCTATCTATCTAGGGCTTAGTGTATTACTAGCTGATGTGATGTCTCTCTTAGTTAATCCTAGATGTTATTATTGTATTTCTCTTGCATTTGTTGTTGGATGTAACTGGGACCCTGTGTACATAATCTCGTTTTCAACACATGTACTACATGCGGTGCAAATGACAATAAATTCTCTCTGACTCTGACTCTGACTCTGACTATCTATCTATCTATCTATCTATCTATCTATCTATCTATCTATCTATCTATCTATCTATCTATCTATCTATCTATCTATCTATCTATCTATCTATCTATCTATCTATCTATCTATCTATCTATCTATGTTTTTATGGCATATTTTAGTTTGACATATCAAAGACTTCGCTACATCTTCTACACAAATAAACAAGTTACATAAGACGTTGTACAAATACAAGACATTAGAGAATTGCCCTGACAAGCATCATGGTTTTGGTGTGTTAGACACAAGCCTGGCAAAGTAGTGGCATGCAGACAACATGGCAGAAATGTCAGCAATACCAGAAACAAATAAACAAACACGGAACTCTAACTTACACCCGGGTGACAACCGAGTACATACAGTATGTCTCAAGGAAAAACAGTCATTTGTCACTGTGTTGACATAAAACCAAATTCATGATTCACGCTAGTTGATGCTATTGCTTGTCTATGGTCTCCTTTCTCTGTTTGTGACTCATTCGCCACACTGCATCCTTCTTTATAAGGGTGGAATAGGGCTATTAATAATGACTGACTTATATACTTCATAAAAATCTACAGGGATAGGGACAAATTTAACAAATACATTATACATGGACACGGTTGTGGAACTATCATATAGTAATCTGAGCAAAAAAATAAAAAAAATTGCAACATCAGAGCCATTAAAAGACCAAGAATTTCTTAAAGAAATGAATGGATCCTGCAACCTTCCAGGTCATAATTTAAAACTTTGATTATCTTGTGTTGAGAAATAACATCTGTAGCTGATTTGGTCAAATGTTTATATGCAATCTCATACAATACTGTGATTTAATATAATCAGTTAATGCTTAGTGTATCGGTTGTGAATGACACGCAATTACTACCACACCAAATTTTAACTCAATGTCTGCTAAATTAACATATTTATAGCTGCCGTATGTTTGTGTTTGAAAGTTTGATTAGCTGTGGTGGCCAGCTTTGATTTTGTTGACTGCAAAACTTAATCATTTGCATGTAACCAATAGGGACCTGAAGGTTAACTAATAAGACAACTATGAATGGGCATGATGTGACTGCTTGGGAGAAAAAACTGGGTACTAATGCATTTTTAGGATTAAATCTAGATGAATCACATTGTTTCTGCTGTTTGGCAGCATTGTTTGCATTTTAGAGACACCTACAGTTCAGGAGGAGAAGTGCAGCAATAAACAATACAGGTAGTCCCCGACTTACGAGCGCTCTTACATACGAGGTCCCGGACTTACGAGCTGGCGAAAGAGAAGTAAATTTGTAAAAAATACAGCACTTTTTTGTGTTTTTAGATGAAAGTGTGTTAGCTAACCGTTTGGAAACACGTTTCCGACCATGTTTATGAACTAATATGAACGTTTTTGATGAAAAACGAGTGTTCGTAGTAGCGCTAGCATAAATGTTCCAACTTATGAGCGAAAATCCGGACTTACGAGAACACGTGTTTCGTGTTCCAACTTACGAATTTTCGTGTCACGAGCAACTCGCAGGAACGGAACTCGCTCGTAATTCGGGGACTACCTGTAATGTGCTTAGAGCAATTTGAATAGTCTTTTTAAAACAAAATATAAAATATTTAGAACATATTATTTTGCTGCTTAATGCTGGGTGACTGAAAGAGTATTAAATGTGCACTGCTGGAAGGTTAATTTTTATTTTTTATTTTATTTTATTTATTTATAACATTTGTTCATTAAAAAAATTCAATACAAAATAATCCCATAAACGATAACGTACAAAATATAAAAAAATGAAAGGTAGCAGACAGAAGAAAAATATCATCATATCTGCCCCTATTTTAAAACAATCAGTTCAAACAATAATAATATTCCGGTAATAGTACAAACTGAATAACTTTCTAATTTTCCAACTAATACAATACACATTATGCTACTTCATGAATTTTTTTAACAATTCAGTTTTGATCATTTTCTTAAATGTACGCATTGTCTTGGCATTTTTAACTTCATTCTCCAAACCATCCCATAATCCAATTCCCTGGATTGAGGTAGACCGTCCCTTCAAACTAGTTCTGTATTTTGGTTTTGCAAATATCTTTGTCCCCTTAAGATTATAAAAACTTTGTCTTTTAACAAAATGTATTTGGATATTTAAAGGTAATGCGTTATTCTGAGCCCTATACATAACTGATAAAATATTATAATCTACTGTAGTGGACCTACCCAGGGTCAAACTAAGGTTTTTGAACTGTCCAGGGATGACCTTTACTGACCTCTCAGTAAAGCGAGACATTTACTACAAATTATTCCATTAGTTGTAATCTGAGAACATAGTCACCAAAAGAGACTATTTCTATCTTTGATTTTATTCTTTTTTTTTTTTTCATTTATAGATGGCCTCCCTTCACACCTTATAGCCATCCTCTCACTCCAATATGTTTTTTTATAGAGAGAAAGAAAGAAAAGAGAAAGTGAGACAACAAAACAACAATTATCCACAAAAAGAGCACAAGGCAAACACACCAAACCTCCGTCCACAATCCTGCAAAGCACATGACAGAACACAGCAACGAAACATACAAGCATAAAGACTGATAATATTCATGACCTTGCATTAGATTTCTATATATAAACATACCCATACCTACAAATATATATACAGTATACATACATATATATTTATATTCATTTATATACCCATCTACATATATCTACATATACATCCCTACATCCATTTGTGTGTGGTTGTGAGCATGCATAAGTGAATAAGGTTCCTCCAATAGAACATTTAGTAGCGATTGTGAAGCATCAGAGATCTGTCCCCCCAAAGCCCGAGACAGACGAAAGGGCGATCAAAGCCCAAGACCCCAGGAAGGACCCCGAGCCCAGAGTCCCCAGGACCACCCGAACAGGACGAGCCACTCGTCCACTCCCCAGATCCGACCAAGGGGAAGAACCGGACGAACCCCACCAGGGACCACACACAATGACCCCCCGGGGTCAACAGCGACAAATACACAGGCCCCCGCCGGAGCCCGCTGCACCGATGTAGCCCCAGGGCCGGTCACCGATGCTCGGGCACCGGGGACGCCCACCCCTCAGGTCCAGACCCGACAGGACCAGAGGACCCGAGCCCCACCAGGCAGCCACCAGGCCGAGCCGACAAACGCCCAAGCGCCCAGCCCCAGATAGTGAGGGTCCCAAGCACGCCCGCAGGCAGAGGAACACCCACCAGGGGGCCACGTGGCAGGAGCGCGACACTAGGTAGCCTCAGAAGTATCAGAGAGGGGGCAGTCCAAGTCCCAGCCTGACACTTAAACATTCATACACAGACACACTCATTCAGACCCACCCTCATCCTCACCCTCAGTCATAGAAAGACAAACAATAACGACACGCTCCATTCATAATCCCGATGCACACTCTATACCCCCCAGGTCCAAGACATGTACCTGCTCCCTACATGGGGCAGCCCACATCCAAACCCAGGAGGTAGGCCCATTCATTCTGGGGTGGAGAGTAGCAGACATCCAAGATCCGGCCCACCCCGCGCCCCGCCGACAGGACAGGACAGGACACCCGAGCCCAAGCAGCCCCAGGGGGAGCGCACTGCCAGTCCCGCCCACGGCAAACCCGCAGGCCCCGAACCCCCCCACACCCCAGCACAACCCCTGACGGCCCACCCCCAGAATGTCCGCCAGGCAACCAGGGGGGTAAGAGAAAAATAAATAAATAATATATATATATATATATATATATATATATATATATATATATATATATATATATATATATATATATATATATATATATAAATAAATACATAAATAAATAAAATTGAAATTAACAAATCAAGACCCCGACACACACACCCCCGTCCCCAAATGTACTGTTGGTGAGTGTTGTTCTAAAGTGTACTTAAAAAGGAAAGAGAAGGAGCAAAGGCTGGCATTATACCAGTTTCCCCTCCACTCCAACTCTAACCCAAGCCCTAATTGTCTAAATGCATAATGTTGAGTGAGCATAGGCATGGGGGTGAGATTGGTGTCATCCCGCCACCCATAGCCATAGTGCTCAATCCATTCCCTATATGTGACTTTTATGAAGAAGTTTATGAATGAATGTCTAAAGTGTATATAAAATTGAGTCCCAGGTGTTCTGAACAACAGAGATGTAGAACCATTGCAGCACACCCGAGACTCAAATTCCCTACATGTATTAATTTAAGATGAAGAGGGCGGAGGTGCGTGTTGAGGGATGGGGAGAAAAATATCTGCAGGAACAGTGCTCCCACAGCGAGTCAGCTCCCCCGCTGACCCTGCGTACCCCCCCAGCTCGCCAAGGTCCACCCAAGGAGCGAGGAAAAAGAAACACCTCTCCGACCGCCAGGCCATTGAGCCAAGACCAGAGAGGGACACGGCCCCGAGGGCCGCCAACAGCAGAACCAACAGCCCACACCCACCAGGGCCGCCGTGACCCCTGCGAACCGCAGTCAGCCCGCCGTCCAAGAAGACACAAAATCCCACATGGACGACACGGCCAAGAGCGCCCGCCCAACCGCCGACAGAGCCAGGAAGCACCAAGAACAGGCCCCAACCAGGGCCCGCACACCGGCCAAGCATAGTCCAAGACCATCATCAAGGACATCCACTTAATCCCCACCCCAGAAGAAATACTACACCCACCCTTCATATTAACAACTTTCAGAACACATAACACATTAGACACCCAGGCTGGGTTTGCCCGCCCCCTCCCATTGGCCACCAGTCACGCCCCCAGACACCCACCCCCCAGCATATGAACCCCAACCCACCAGCGAGCCGAGAGCCCCCGGCCAGAGCTGGGCACCAGAGCGCCAGCCAGCCCATAGCCCGGCGACCCGCCCGCCAGAGCCCAAGACCCCCGACCCCCACCAGGCCCAAGCCCGGGGACGACACGCCCCCAGAGTCCCAAGCCCCCGGCACCCGCCCCGAAACCACCCCAGCACAGCCGGGTCACCGACCGGCGACCCATGACCGCCGCCACCGACCACCCGAGGGCCCGCATGCCGTCCCTAGCAGATATCCCCCAGAACCCCCCCGGTCCTCCCCAGGTCGAAGACAAGGTCCTCCCCGCCCAAGCAGCCCCAACCCCCCGGCGCCCCAAACCCCAACCTCCCCCCCCTCCAGTCCCAATGCCCCACAAGGCCACATCCCAGACCCCCCACCCTCACTACGTAACGGAGCCGATCAAAGAATGCCAAATAGGTTGATCCAATGTGTCGGCAGATGCTGTTTCAAGACTAATATGATCTAACAGAAGATTTTTATACTGATTAATGCTAAGATTATTTTTATTTTTCCAATTTACGAGTATGGTTTTCTTTGCGATGCATAAGGCAGTGAAAAGCATATAGGATGTATTTTTTTCTAGTATAACATCTTCAAAGATACCCAATAAGCAAACAGATGGAGAGAGTGGGATATTAAATTTCAAACATTTAGACAAGTCTTCACATACCTGTACCCAGAACCTCTGAACGGGTGGACAGAACCAGAGCGCGTGAATATAATCATCAGGTGTGTTACTTATGCATTGTGAGCACTTGTTAGATGGTGTAAAGCCCATCTTAAACATTCGCTGACCTGTATAATGTACTCTATATAGAACCTTATATTGTATTAATTGTAAATTGGAGAGGTTCCCACCCTCATCTATGGTCATGAGCTTTGGGTTATGACCGAAAGAACAAGATCTCGGATACAAGCGGCTGAAATGAGTTTTCTCCGCAGGGTGGCTGGACTCTCCCTTAGAGATAGGGTGAGAAGCTCGGTCATCCGGGAGGGACTCGGAGTAGAGCCGCTGCTTCTCCACATCGAGAGGAGCCAGTTGAGGTGGCTCGGGCATCTGGTTAGGATGCCTCCTGGACGCCTCCCTGGTGAGGTGTTCCGGGCATGTCCCACCGGGAGGAGACCCAGAGGAAGACCCAGGATACGCTGGAGGGACTATGTTTCTCGGCTGGCCTGGGAACGCCTTGGGATTCCCCCAGAGGAGCTGCTCCAAGTGGCTGGGGAGAGGGAAGTCTGGGCCTCCCTACTTAGGCTGCTACCCCCGCGACCCGACCCCGGATAAGCGGAAGAAAATGGATGGATGGATGGATGTAAATTGGAGATTCTAGTCAATTTAAAAGTATTTGAACATACTTGAGACCAAATTTTTTGTTCAAAGTTGATTGATAAATCTGACTCCCATTTTTCAACAGGTAGTGCTATCGAGTCATCGATTCTAAACAATTTTTTTGTATATTTTAGATAATAATTTGGGTGGTTGAAAATTAATAAACTCTAACACACATGTTGGTGTTTCCAACAATGATGATCGACGCGGGTCCTCGTTTACGTTTCAACGTCTCCTGGGATCCGCGTCGATCATCAGAAAAGCGTCAGCTCCTGGTTGGCTTCAAGATAACTTATTCCAGGAAGGAATAAACAAAGTTTTGAGCTTACGCTTATTCGAAGTGGACTCATAACAACATGTTATTAGTCCTTAACTGAATGACTGTCCTTAGCATTTGACTGAACGTCCATCCAGCTCTTTGGGACGACTTCACATCTTGAAGTTCCCAGCAGACTTCCTCGTTCCAGCAACAGCTTAGAACTTAGTAGAAGATCTGAGAGGAGTGAGACTTGTCTCTTCCCCATTGGTTCAAAAACCAGTCGAGCAGTTCACTTGTTATCACGATTCAAGGTGAAATCCAGAGCAGAGGGAAATTGTTTAGGAAAAGTATCTGAGTGAAGAGACTTTCAGACGCTAGATGAGAGTTTTAGCTGAAACTCAACAAAAACAATTTCTGTGTAAGTCAGTTTGACCTTTTATCTGAACTTTGACACCCTTTCATTTGATCAAGTAACACAGTAATACTCCATATTAAAAGAATAACAGCATATGCTGGTGAAGATTCTCAGTCGTCCAGGACATGATAAATCAAAAAGGCGTTCAATATAAGATCAACTGGACTGAGACCGAGAGCACAGATGGTTTGAGAGAGGTGTGAAGGAAGCAATTTATGTTAAGAGGGAAAAACCTTCTCTCAACAGAGGAGGAGGTCTGAGATTTCAGCTTTCCAAGACTTATAACTCAGCTTTGGAACTGATTCCGAAACGTTCTACACCGGATGGGAACAGAGGTGTCTTGTCTGTAAATTAGACTAACACATTTCTTTGAGAAGCCTCTGTTTGTTGTTTGGGAGTTGTTTGTTGTCAATTTACATACAGTGTTGTGTCTTCTGTCAGAGACCTCAAGGGAACCCCCTACTGTTGAGGTGTGATCTGTCAATTTACATGTATGTGTTATCTCAGCTTGAAACTTACACATGATGGTGCGTGGTTCTGTTATAACCCCAAACTTTGCACAGTTGTTCATGGAATTGAGAAAGCCTCCCGGATGGGAGTCGAAACGTTTTTCTGTTACAAATAAAGTCCAGTTGATCTTGTATTGAACGCCTTTTTGAAATAACAGCATATAACTCTGATGCATGCTCAATAATGAACAGCATATAACATATATCATGAAAATGGCAAAAGTTATTCTTTTGATTACATTAGAATAAAATCAAAGATAGAAATAGTCTCTTTTGGTGACTATGTTCTCAGATTACAACTAATGGAATAATTTGTAGTAAATGTCTCGCTTTACTGAGAGGTCAGTAAAGGTCATCACTGGACAGTTCAAAAACCTTAGTTTGACCCTGGGTAGATCCACTACACTACCAAATCATGGAACTTCAGTAACTTCAGTTGATAAAATAATTTGCTTGATGGATGACAGTAATGCTTTCTGGTGATAATTCTTACAGCTCTTTTCTGTAAAACAAAAATAGGCTTTGTAATTGTTTTACACGCCTTCCCCAAACACCAATACAATATATTAAGTGTGGAACAATGATTGTGTTATACAACAAATACAGAGCTTTATAGTTTAATAAGTCTGACTTTGTACAGTACTGCAATGGATTTAGCTATTTTTATGATTAATTGTTATTCTTATTCTTATTAGTATTACACCTTATTTTCATGTATTATTTCATAATGAAAAGTGTTTTTTTTATATTGTGTTATTTTAAATCAACTCTTGTTCATGAATAGTCATATTTATTAGGCAGTAAATAATTAGTGATTTAAAAAAAGCATTCAATACTATTGATCACACCATTCTCCTTGAAAAATTGAACAAATATGGTATTAGAGGACCAGCATTACAGTGGGTATCTAGCTACTTGAAAGATAGGAAACAATTTGTACAAATAAATGATGTAAGATCTGACCTCTGTAATATCACATGTGGAGTTCCCCAAGGCTCTGTACTTGGACCAAAGCTATTTATTTTATATGTGAATGACTTGGTAAATGTGTCAGGACTCCTTAAATGTGTACTTTTTGCTGATGATACCACATTTTTCTGTTTAGGTGAAGATATAGAACAAATGTTGGAATTGATAAAGACAGAATTTGTCAAGATACAAACTTGGTTTAAAATAAATAAATTATCATTAAATCTAGAAAAAACTAATTACATGATATTCAGTAATAAAAAGAAAACTGTTGATGTTCCACTCAAAATTGAGGATGTTGAGATTTGTAGAGTGAGTGAGGTGAAGTTTTTGGGTGTTATCATTGATGACAAACTGACATGGAAACAACACATAAATTCTGTAAGAATAAAAATAGCTAAATCGATTGCAGTACTGTACAAAGTCAGAGACCTATTGAATGATAAAGCTCTGTATTTGTTGTATAACACAATCATTGTTCCACACTTAATCTATTGTATTGATGTTTGGGGGAAAGCGTGTAAAACAATCACAAAGCCTATTTTTGTATTACAGAAAAGAGCTGTAAGAATTATCACTAGAAAACATTACCGTCATCCATCAAGTACATTATTTCATCAACTGAAGTTATTGAAGTTCCATGATTTGGTAGACTATAATATTTTATCAGTTATGTATAGGGCTCAAAATAATGCATTACCTTTAAATATCCAAATGCATTTTGTTAAAAGACAAAGTTGTTATAATCTTAAGGGGACAGAGATGTTTGTAAAACCACAATTCAGAACTAGTTTGAAGGGACGTTCTACCTCAATCCAGGGAATTAGATTATGGAATGGCTTGGAGAATGTAGTTAAAAATGCCAAGTCAATGTTTACATTTAAGAAAATGATCAAAACGAATGTGTTAAAAATATATATGAAATAGCGTAATGTGTATTGTATTAGTTAGAAAATTAGAAAGAGTTAGTCATTTTGTACTGTTGGTTGAAGATTATTATTGTTTAATCTGATTGTTGGAAAAAAGGGGCAGATATAATAAGATTTATTCTTCTTTCTGCTACCTTTCATTTTTTTATACTTTGTACATTATCATTTATGTGATTGTCTTGTATTGTTTCTTTTGTAAAAAAAATGAACAAATTTAATAAACATAAACAAGTTTCAGTAATTGACATTGTACAGTATATTTCCCATTTACAAATGCTTCCTGAAAGTTTATTTTTTATTCCTAATTAATATAATTTTCATGAAACATTTTGCTAAATGACAAACACAGACAGACAGAGTAAACATACGTTATGTGATTAGGCTATACAAGTTGATTCATGTTTGAGTTTTATATATAAATGTTGAATGTCTCCTGTTTGAAAAAGTCAGAACCACCCAACATCCTTGTCTTTTTTGAAACCAGGTTTTGAAATTATCCTTAAATTAATTATTTAGCAGCATATTATGCCCTTTGTGAAGACTTGGATTGTACATCATTGACTTGAGTGGCATTGAGTGTAAGGCTTTCAGTTGTTCTTTAATGACAAAGTTAACTAACTTGTGCTGTTGTGTTTGGAATAAAGGCACAGCATCTTGATTTTAACCAAATACTGCTCAAATCTATGTTCAGTATTCAGGACTAACTCTTCACATTTTAAGTGGATTGTAGTGTCTTAATCTGCAGAGGAATGCAGCTAATAAAGCCCAGCACAAGGTTGTGCAGAAGATCTGAGTCAGCAGGGTAGCAGGGACATGGTGACCAATGGAGCACCCAGCCAATTGTATTGACTTTCTAACCATCACTATTCTTCAGCTCCTGTGGGAAGCATGATCAAAAAGAAGCAGAGAGAAATAGATGCAGAGTGAATAGAGAGACCTTAAGGAGGAGGATGTGTTAGCAGCACTGTTTGCATCTCTGCATGTGTGTCTGCACAGTAGATCTAGATTTAGCTCAAACACTTCTGCTGGGATTTTTTATCATTAATATTCTGCTGAGGAGGTTTGATTTAGTGTCTATTTCTGCAGATCTCACTTTGCAATGCTGATTTGTTAAATATGTGCTCAGTCAATGTGTTCTAATTTCGTCTCTGGACTGCTTGCATTGAATGCAAATTATTTTGGTTTATTCCTGTTGTAAATGACGGAATCAATGGACTGTGTCTTTAGAGCAGAATCTGCACAGTTAACCTTTGACTTATCAATGACTTAATAAGCTCAAGTGCAACTGGTCATCAGCAACATGCAAAGAAAATCATTTTGATAAAGTATGACTGTTGTGCATATTGGAGTGTGTGTGTGTGTGCGTGTGTGCGCACCCGTGCACGCACAATATGATGTGCTTTTTCCATAATCGGGTTTCAGAAGGTGTTTGGGTAACTAATTAGGCTGCGGTGCTCTGTGTCTCCATGGGATGAACAAGCAAGAGAGAAGGAAAAGGGTAAAATCAAAGAAAAAAGTTACCAAAGCAACACAAAAAAATAACAAAGTCAACAGAGAATTAAAAAATAAATAAACATAGCAGCAAATTTGCTTCAAATGGAAAACAAATGGTGCAAAATAACAGTATCTGACCTTCACAATCCTCCAGACTGCAGTTGAAGGGGATTTCTATTAGAAATGTGCTAGGGGTATAAAAACCAAACGTTTCCTGTGCTACCCCACTAATTTATTTTATTTAATTTTGTCTTTCATTAATTTCATTTTTGATGTTCAGTTGTTGTTTTTTTTCCCTCTACTATTTATGCGGATCAGCCTGCAGCAACACTTCAAAGTGGAGTTTTGTCTTTTTTTTTAAATAGACTCAACATATTAGTTTGACAAGTTATTTCACAAACAAGTTAATAACAGAATGGGAAAAAATATGAACTTTTTTTTTCTAATAGGTTTTAGGGTTGTTGGTAAATAGACAAAAGGTATCCAGAGTATCTATGATTAAGACAAGTTCTTGGATTCAGAACTGCACCGGTAAATTATTTCAAAAAGGACAAAAAACAACAGCAGCAGAAGGCAACATGGAATTATCAAGAATATTCTTTCAATATTTAACAATGTGTGAGGATAAAATTGACATAAAATGTACTTTTGTTAGTATAGAAAAACACTGTAAATATATACAAAAAGTTTTTTATAGACATTTGATACAAACTAAAACATAATTGCCATTTCCAATAATATGAAAGACAAAAATAAGCTACAGCGGCCATAAAACACATGAACCATGACATGTTCATAATATCTTAAGCTATAAATGTGAAGTATCATAATCACTTTTTTCCATCCATATTTTTATTGTATTTTTCATTTATTTTCATAATAATCCCACTTACATTTTCAAGGGTCCTTTAAATAAGCTCCATGTATTCTATGCATTCTGGATGATGTTCCCATGATATGTTCTCACAACCTACCAGGGGCGGACGGCAAATAGGGGGCGCTAGGGCGCCGCCCCACTGGAACTTCTGGAGCTATTCATCATTGTACATTGAAGTCTTAAAAAAAAGAAATAATAAAATAAAAATATTTTAAAATATATGCATATATGTTTTTAGTTGTGTAGGATAAATATTTTACAAGTAATGATGAGTTATATTGTTTGTTTCAAAAAACATTTTCTGATTGGTGACGTATTTCCTGTCCTAGGGGGGCGCATGAATCTTATCCATAGACTCTCGTTAATAATGGTGCATGCGCAGTTATTCCACAACGTTACAAAACAATAGGAAGATGCTGGGCGCAGATTTCAGCACCCTGGACACATCCAACGTGAGCTGTACCTACCATCATGTGCTTCCGGTCTTTTTTTTTTCTTTTTGTCTGTGAAATGAGCCGTGCAGTCAGTGACTCAAGCAGGATGGCTCAGGTAGGTTTTGAATCATTGAAATCCCTTTATCTAATGCCTATTTGCCATTTCTGACTGATATTTCTCTCAACTTTTAGAAGTCTCTGTTTGTGAAAAAGCCTTCAGCTGACTGTTTATTCTAAAAGTGGCAACTGGTGAGTTTGTTTCTGGAGCTAGCATGCTAATGCTAGTCTTTATCTAATGCTTATATTATTATATTACCATTCCTGACTGATATGCCTCTCAACTTTTAGATGGCTCTGTTTGTGAAAAAAAAACTTCAGCTGACTGCAAGTGGGAACTGGTGATTTTTTTCTTTGTTTGTTTGTGGAGTTAGCATGCTAGCGCTAGCCTCCAGGTTATTGTATTGGACTCTGATGGCTACATTTATTTCAATTTGCTTATAAAAAATGATCAAACATTAATAATTTTATATACTAAATGTCACTGGTGGTGTTTTACTATTTCTTAACACTGCATTGATCTGGAGGATGAAAACAAAGCCTCTTGCAAGTATAAATGCAGAAATGTTTTAATATCACTATTTTCCTTTTTCTTCTTCTTCTTCTTCATGTTTTTATACTTAGAGTGGAACAAGCATCCAGGACCATGTTGGCGCCATCAACTTCACTACACAGCCTATTTGCTGTTGGGACAGAGGAGGAGCACCATCCACAAGTTCTTCATTGTTCTGGACAAGCAGGTACCATGCAAGTCAACCAGCTCACTTGGAGCTTTTGATGAACTTTTTAAGGCTCACTTTGTCTTTGGAACTGTTAATAATCAAATGCTCCACAACATTTATGTCTTCATGCAGATAGCTGTCTACAACATATATGTTGGCAATGTGGGAATTTATTCAAACAATTATTTATTTACACAATTGGTGTCCATCACATTTATTCCAAAACATTTGTGTTTATCTTGAGATACCGTAATATTGCACCTTCATGTACAGTATTTCACTTTTGAATGTCATTATTTTAAAATGTTAACTCCAAACAATTGGTGTTTACAGTTAATTATTGGTTCAAAGGACAAAATCTGTTCTCTGACACTTGACACCCATCTTTTAATATCTGCATATCAAACACAAAAAATGCCTACATTACTTTCAACTGGGGCTTTATAATCTTATGTGTAACAACAGCAACATACTCCTAATTGGTCACTAGTAATCTAAAGTTGTGATTTGAAAAGGGTTGGTGTAATTTGTGGCAACAAATTTTACTTGACCCTCTTAAAAAATGGGTGTTTAAAACTTGGTCACTGACCAATTTTATGACTGATACAGATGAGGATATTTGTCCTTTATTAAAAATTGCACATGACAAGATTTAAAAAAAAATCACTTGGATAAATGGTTAAAGAAGTTCCAGTAAATTCAAAGTATTTGTTTTTACTTAAATTGCAAAGAAGCCTTTGCATTTAATTTTTGAATGAAGCTTAATAAATTGATAAGACAAGGA
>JBBPBX010014591.1:0-12770 GCA_038048925.1 Garcialebias charrua
GATACACCTAATCCTCTGATATTTTAGGCTTGACCTTCAAGTACACCTCTCTGCATCTCTTTGAAACTCTCAGTGTTACACCTTCTTGAAACTCTCAAGGAGACGAAATGGACACTTTTATTTTTTACAATTATTATGAATTAATGGACACTAATTAATCAGATTGAACTTTCTCTTTAATGTGTGTTAATTCAGAATTGATCAACAGTATATTTTTGTCATTTAATGATGATTTTACTAAGCTGGTATATTTTAAATATGCCAAAGTTAAGAGAACATCTCAGAATGATCTTGCTTTAAACTGTCTGCTCTATGCAGAATAAGTGTCTAAAGTTGAATGAACAATCCTTCGTATTTGTTTGAACTGTTTTTGGAACGAAGGAAAAGTGCTAGACATAGCTTGCTTTCGGTCTCCCGTCCTTTCTAAAAACAATGAATCTGTTCTCAAAACAAGTTACATTGCTTGTTCACATGCACCTGCATCTTCTCACGTATGTTTTCTATGTTTTGTCTACCCTATCATCTGTCACTCAAACTCACTCACTTGCAAAGTCACTCCTTCTCTAGTGATGGACAGCCAATCAGCAGGAAGTATGTGACTAAGTCACACACCCTTCTTAAAGGGCACTTCCTGCATTTTTGGCTTTAGTTTTTTGGAGAGAACTAACTGACAACCTGCTTCTCTCCTCTGAAAAAGCTGGAGACGTTCCGGTCATGTGTCAACTCGACCCACGTTTCAGCTGGAATCATAGTAAAGCCTTACTGTGATCCTTTCACTCATTTCTGGAAGAATTTGTTTTCTGAAGTTTTACTTTGAAAGTTCAGCCAGTGCGATTGGGGCCTGTTCCTGCCGGTGAAAGCGTGCTCCCGCTCGTCTGATCCAGATATACACGCACAAAGTCATCTGGACGTTCACTGGACAACACAGTCCGTTAGTGTCCACAAACTTCTCAGTCCTCACCTCGCAAGACGTCTCGTCACCAGGTAAAGAGGCTTGTTTGTATGCTGCACGTGTCGGAAGTACAGCTGGACCTGTGGTGGGAAAGGCTGCCACCCTGGTTGTTTCAAAATAATTAACTTCAGTTAACTTAGCTTTCATCTTCTTCCTCCTATTTCTTATTTTTCATAAGCTTTTAATCTGTCAAGTAATGTGCCAACAGTTTAAGTTCCTAATTGTCTGTTTGTTTTAATTTGAATTCTTGTCAACGTAGTTATTAAATCAGAGCTAATATCGATACAAATGTTTAATGTAATTTTGTGATAGTTTCAATAAAAGGTCTATTTTCTGGTAGACCAACATAAGTTGGATTCCCTTGTGAAGTTACATTTTTCCTAATTACAGTAAAAGCAATTTAGTATCGGAAAAAGGAAGAACTTGCGCATTGGTGGCAGTTTGTGCAGATAAACTCTGCTCAGACCTGCGCATCTACAATAATGGTGGTCCAGTAAGTGTTTAAATACCTTACCACTCCATTATTTCATTACATTTGGTGGCTCGTCCGAGTTCCTAGAACGATTATTAAGTTGTTTTGTGTAGCTTCTTGTTACGGTGTTGTTGGCATTAGTTTGCATCCTGTTGTGGACTTATGGAATAGTTTTGGCTGGTGAGTGTCTCAGAGATTGCTAATCGTGGCATTGTCTGGTGCGTTTCCCGTTAGAATTATTCTTTCTTTCACTTTTGCTCGTGTGCTTGAAGCTGCGGATGGATAAATGTTGTGTCTGTGTTTGTGAGACGTTCATAACGTGTCGCGAGGCTGCATGCATTTTTCATTGTTGTGACCGCCGTGTCACGATCCTGCTTCATTCTATTACATCTGTGGTTTGCTGTTGAAGGTCTGTTTCACTCTTTGCTGCTCCATTTTTACCTAATCTGTTACAACGTGTTGTTTGCCGAGGTTCGGGTGAAACCCACTCAGCTTTTGGACCGGACAGGATCCGGTTCCGAGTGACGTAAAGTCCGTTGTTTAAACAGTTAGCGTGCTGCCTTCTTTGGAGGGCGTGGGAGTTAGCCTGGATGTGTTGAGCTCATTTACAGAGTTTTCTGCGGTGTAAAAATACGTTTATTTTGTGAAAGTGTGTCCAGTTCTTTGGGTCAAGCTAGTCGTTAGCGGTACCGAGACAAGATGGCTGCTTAAAACGCTGTGATTGGTCCATTGTGTGTCGTGTTCAAGAACGTTGGTTTCTGTAGACTGCTGGTTGTCAGATTCATTTATGTACACATTTCTGACGGTTTATTTGTGTTGTTTGAGTTCTATGCACGTGATATCGTCGAAGACTGGCTTAACCGCGGTGTTTTGCGATATTTATGACTGTTTTAGAACGTTGAAAAGTCCGTTCCACGCTTTTGTTCGACCGACCATAGGTCCGTGAACACACCGCACCGCTCGAACGGCGCGTCACACGTGGGCGGCGTTAGGTTTGGAGGACACAGTTTTCCATGAACGCTTGGGTTTTAGAACTACAGTTCTGTCTTCGTTGTGATTGGTCGATTACGCTGTAAGTGTTGACGCTTGCGCAATGTGTGAAGCCCCGCTCCTCGTCAACTTTCACTTCGGTATACCTGCTCTTACAGACTTCATGCTTGTTTGTCCGTTACTATCTCTGAAAAGACTGTTTCATCGCGGTGTTTTTGGGATTTTAATGGGTGGATTGAGTCTGTTGCTCTGTTGACTGCCGATCGCCATGTGACCAGGTCACGTGACGCCGGGAGCTGCAGCTCCTTTATGGGTCCGACTTTAATTTTCTTTTAAACGCAGTTTAAAAGATTTCACAGTTCAACCAATGTTTCTCACATCGTTTCGTATTTTGTGAGGCTGGGGTTCGAGAGTTTTGTCACGTCAAAGCTCTGGATATTTCTGATTGATGCTTTTGACCCGTTGTTAGACGTCTGTGAATGTTTGGCAGCTCACGGCTGCGCTCACAGGTGATAACAGCGCCTCTATAGCGGTCAGAAAGAGAATTGCGGTCGCTGTGATAAACTTATCCAGCGTTGCACACCCCCACCTGCTGGGTGCTGGTTGCGTTAGACTACAGTTTGATGCAATTCAGTCTGAGGTCAACTTTCCTGTTTTTTTTTAATTTAAATAGGGTGTATGGAGTACAGTTGACGTAACACACTCACAGCACCTTTTCATTTGATTTTCACATATAATCAAATGTTGATGGCAGTACAGTTACACAGATTTAATACAGACTTGTCTGCTTTTTGATAAAACTTGACACTTTTATCATTGATCCTGTGCAAAACAAACTGTCTGTTTTTTATTTTATTTTAGACTGCAAGTTTAAAATAACACACATGAGGCTTCTTTTGTCTTGATTTTCACAAAATCACACAAAAAACAGCCAATTTTGTTTGACCTTGTCACAGGTCGACAAATTAATAGGAATCACTGATTTTTTATTTAATTTCACATCCTGGCATCACATGGTGAGACTGCACACTGTGAAATAAGACCCACTTTCCTTGATTTTTCACAGAAAATCAGTACAAAGATGGACGTTCTAACAGGTGCATCCTTTGATAGGCACTTAGCTGCAAAGAACGTCCTTCAGGAACCAGGTGAACATCCCCTGGTGTTTTACGACAGGCTTCTCTCTGTTTACACAGGGGATAAAACTGTCACTGGGATTGAGGAAGATTACCTGTTTAAAAGTCGTTTCACTTTGAATCTAATACCTTTCATAATGAAATGTGTTCGCTTCAATGTTAATTGCAAAGAGAGTACCATGGCAGAAATTAAACAATGTGCTATGGAATTTTTTGACATGCTCGAACAGCGAAAAACACCCTCAGTGGTGTGCCCAGGTCAAAAGGTCACATCCCACTCGCAGGAAGTAGAAGAGGTTCCCTCTCCTTCAGAGTGCGAGAGGTCACAGGTTTTTCATAATAACAAACACCAGCATGGTGCTACGAGCTGTAAAAGTGACTCTGATCGGTTCATGGGAAGTTCTGCTGCCCCTGCCCCTCAGGTTGATGACCCTGAGATGAGCAGAGAACCACACAAGGTAGGTGTTCGCTCTCTAGATGAACCCAGATGGTTCGGATCGAACCAAAAGAGTTCTCTCATGGATCTCACAGTAGGTGAAATTCGAAGGAGGTTGCATGGGAACCGTGAACCATTGAAAGATGGTCTGTCCCGACATGTACCCCCGAGAAGCGGCCCTCCTGCCCCTGCCCCTCGAACTGCACTGTTCGAGACATGCAAAGAGTCACACATGCTCCAGATTATGGAAGCGGCGCCTCCGCGCGTGGACGTGACTGAGATTGTGAGTTGTTTGTCAAATGATTTGAATGTTACAGTGGTTGACCAAGCTGACACAACGTGTGACGTTGTCCTTGATGATAACACAAACAACGTTATTCAACCTGACGAAGCGGCGTGCAACGCTGTCTTTTGCAACAACTCAGTGCACACAGTTGATAACAACAACGTCAACACTGACATAAATGCTGACAGCAAACAAATTGCTGATGATCAGCGTCCTGAAAGTCCAGATGCTGACAGCAAACAAATTGCTGAAAATCCACATCCTGAAGGTCATGAGGCAGACAGCCATCATGATGCTGACAGCGACGACGATTACACAGACAGAATCACACGTACACAGAAACGTGTGGAAAAACCTGAATGGTTTCTGTGTAACTTTATAAAAAGGGGAATAGCTAAGAGAGCTTACCTGCCACTCACATTGGAAGGGGTCCTCGCGCAAGAAGCACTCCTGGTTTGCGGCTCAGACGTGTCTATCATGTCAGCCAAACTGTTTGAGGAGCTAAGGACCGCCGCTAACGATGTTGACAGGCAAATACCCTTTGTGAAAGACACTTATGGTGAGCAACAGCCTTGCAAAGACGAGAACAACCCTAATAGCCATGGTTCACATGCAGATTGGCGAAATGTCACTATACCACCCGGTATATGTGTCTGAACTTGACTCACTCCAGACTCCATTTGTGGTTGGCCAAGATTTTATTAATCGCTTTGAAGCGATTATAAATTATGGCAATCAGACAATGTGGGCCACAGTGAGCAGTCCACTGCCAATCGTGGTACCTCCCCAAGGTCAGGACACTGACTGTCTAACAGCAGGTACCGCTGAGGTCACATGGGATTCCCCAACCGAGACCACAACCCGGTAAGTGAACCTTCAACTACAGGTGAGACAGAGGAGACTCAACAGTTGGACCAGACTCTGGCCCAACACGAGAACCTCCTCTGCGAGCTGACACCTTCAGCACTCACTGAGCACTACCTACAGCCGGTAGAAGAAGGTGTGGAGATCCAAGGGTCCCACACCGATGACGCTGTACTGTCCTGTGGGACAGGTAATTCAGCATACGGCCAAGATTGCAGTGAAGTCTTGGTTCAAGGACATCCGAGTCCTGAAAGTGACAGTTTACAACATGCTGACAGTCACCTGGACTCCATTGTTACAGATTTCGAGGACCCCTCCTCAAACAAAAGGGAGGCAGACTCACACTTCCTACCACAGGTAGAGGACGGTGTAGAGATCCAAGGATCACACACAGAGAACGCTGTACTGTCCTCTGGGACAGGTAATTCAGTTATCAGTCAAGCTTTCAATGAAACCTTGGTTCTAGAGCATTTGAATCTAGAACTACTCAGAGGTGACATAGTTCTTACAGACTCAAAGAGCACCTCTTCAGTCATGAATTGGGAAGACGTACATCACAACAACAGAGACACGCCTGCGATGGCGCCGACGGTTGTGACACACTTGCATTACGCAGAAAGAGGTAAACGTACAGAGGTACGTTGGCCAAAACCTATAAGGTTCCTGTACAAGGCTCCCCATAAACTGCGCGAACAGCTTAAACTAAACAAAGGCAGCCTAACTCGTGCCCATGGACGGACGTCCACACCTGTGCGCGTGGTCCCCCATGACCACAGGGGGGTGATGTTAGGTCATGCCCATGTCAAGGACAAAGATTTCAATAACCCCACAAACGACAAAGATCTCGCAAACTCACAGACTTCATGGGAAAATAAGGTCGTCCAAGCACAAGATAGTGAATAAACTAAACAGTTTAAACTATACTAGTTGCGAAAAGAAACCATTCCAACTAGAACGTAGAACACTAAGTGTAAAACTCACAACGAGGTTTAACTCTAACGACAGTTGTAAATCCACAGGTTTTAATCCAACAATTGTTAGAAAGCTAAGTTCTATCTGTTTGTGTTTCCTTAGGACCATGATGAAACTGCTCCTATTAATCCTCGCCTTCTTGGGACTCGTCCAAGTTGGGCAACTCGAGGTTGTAACCCTCGGACCTACTTCAGGAATCAGTCTTCGGGATCAACCCGGACTGCTCGTCGCAGATTGTCGTCTGTATAGCCAGAAGGTCTTTGTTCGCTTTGATCCCCAAACCGTGATCCAACAGCACGTTACAATCAAAGAGGAGTGGCTCGACAAATCGTGGTACACTTACCCAATCGAGGACGCAAAAGGACAAATCCGACACATGTTAAAGCAGCTACATAAGTACACTCTCACTCAACAGGAGCTGAGTGGAAAACCTTTGAGAGAGAAGCGTGGCATTGGATTGCTCCTCCTCGCCGCCTCTCCTCTCGGATCTCTTTTCAGTTTAGGCATGTCCGCAGTCAACACTGTCAGCATATCATCCCTAAGACAACATGTTAATGAAATGCAAAATGAGTTCCCAAAGATCCAAATACAGATGAATAAACAACAAGCTCAGTTTACCCAGGTGACCAAAACTCTTAAACAAACTGTCTTAGTGCTGAACACTCACACCCAAAGAATACAGGTCCTTGCACAAACGGTAAATGAACTAAAACTTAAGGTAGAATGGGAATACACCATCATGCACCTGATAGATAGGGTCCTTTCTGACATGCTTAGAGATATCAGCTCATCAGTTGATGCACTAGCCACTGGCAGAATTCCACCCTATCTCGTCTCGATGCAGATGGTAACAGACATCCTTACCTCCGCTACAGGCGAACAAGCAAGGTCAGTCCAGGCTCACCTAGCTTTCGCTCTCGGTAGCGCAATCCCGATTTATGTCAACCACGTAACGGGTGAATTCGCGTTCCTTATCAATCTACCCATCATTCCATCAGACGGCATATATAGACTGAAAGACGTCATTAATGTCGGTAATTGGCACGGTGAAAACCATGTAAAAATTAACACTCCAAAGGTGATTGCTTATCGCGACAGTGACCCCTCAATCTACTTGGTTCCAAACCTCCTGATGTGTGTTCTCACACACGACATACACTACCTGTGTACGAGCAAGCCTTTCATTCTGAATAAAGGCACGGGCATTTGCGGTGTCACACCCGTTCCAGATAACTCAAAATGCCCAACGACCATGACTCCGCGACGCCAGGTTACGACCGCTAGCGCGGAAATAGTTGGGTCACGTTGGTTAGTCAATGTTCCCCAGAGAACCGCAACGATGGTGTACGACCACCAACCCGCGGCTAACAAACTTGTGACCCTCCCAGATAAAACAATGTGGATCAGTGTCCCCGAAGGTACAACTGTACACATTGGTGAACTGACACTCTACCACCTCCATCCGGATCGGTGGGAATCTACTCTGGAAGATTCCGAGTGCTTTTCAAACATGAGCTTAGAGATAGACCCTAAAACAATTGAACAACTCCGTTTTGAAGGAACTAAAGTCGTCGACGTCGAACCGATTAATAAAGTTCTCAGGACGCTCAAGTCAGACACTACGATACCGTTTCAACCTATCACTTACGCGTGGTCTAGCGCCGACTCGCTCAATTCAGTTGTGGTAATGATCCTCTCTTTCGTGATGTGCGGGATGATCGTGTACCTACTCCGTCGCGTCCAAGCTGTTGAGGCTCGATTGGATCGTTATGAGGCCCAACAGGGTACTGCAGACCGTCAGAAACCTGACCCGAGAGGCAGGCTTACTGGACAGAACACTCGTTTGTAATCTGACAACCAGAGTGAGTTTGACGTAGTGAAACGTTGTTTTTAGTTGCTTGATTGCTACTTTTGTTGTTATTGACGTTGTTATTGTTTTCTGAACACTCCCAGCCAATAGAGGTTTTGATTGTTGATTAGTTGAAGATTTAAATGGATTTAACTATGCCAACATGCTGTTCATTTTGTTAAAGATCTCAATCTTTGAAGAGTCATTGTAGATCAATACTACTTAAGGTACTATAATCTACACTGACCTCCCAATCATTTAGGTAGAACCGATGCGATCGTTTCTATTCTAGATCTATTCATTTTGATGAGTCTCGCCATAGACTTCAAAATTTATAGGGAATACCAAATCTTGCGTCGTTCGTCTAAAAGACAACAGACATTTAGACCAAACTAGTTTCATTTTTTTTATTTTAGTTTAACCTAAACTAAATAATGAATGGAGGAATAGTTTGAATGAAGAGGCCTTCGTTACAGAAGCCCTCCACATTTCTATAGGTATAGATCCCTATATCTGATTTTTACAGCATTGATCCACCCCTTAATTGGTAATTTTAGCTGATCTAATCCATGATAGCTTACATACCAGGTGCATATAGGTAGGGCCTAATGTAAAATCCCAATCATAAGCCCACCTAAAACCACATAATTGCATGACACATTGAACCAGGGTGGCACCGACTGGAAGCCATCCAGCCTGCAACCTTCGATGTGGGGACCTGCTGATCCAACGTTGGTCTTCAACCTTCATCCAAGGCCCGCCTCCTCTGCTTCAATCGAGGGATCCCCTCTACATGCTGATTAAAAAACCATTCTGGCTGATGAAATCACTAACCCCCATCGTTGTGGATTTACCGTTGTGGATTATAAGACTTTGTTTTTCAAGGGATCACAGTGTGGGATGTGGGAGGTGGGACGAAGGTAAACGAATAACCTGCTCGGAGGTACTGGTTCCCACAAGGACCCGTGCATCTGAAAAGCTACAAGGTCTTCTCTCTTACCGGGTTGTCGTCAAAAGGTAAAGAGCTGTTTACAAACGTACCTGGGGTTTAGCAGAAGTCAGATGGAAAGTGTCACTTTTGGTAACATGCTCACGATAATTTCTTTTAAACCAATTCTTCTTAAATCTTTCCTCCTATCTCCTTTCCCTCAATTCTAAGCTGGAAACTATTTAAGCTAAAGAGCCCTCAGACTAAATATGTTTAACACCCTGTATTTAGGTCTGTTGTGTTAAATTTAACTGTGCTGACATGTTAGATTGAAAGAAAGTGAAATCATGTCAATCAAGTGTAATGGTGTTAATTCAGATCTCTTAGAGTCGTTTGACACAAGGATCTCTTCCAAAATCTTTCTTAGAGGCCTGCATTACCCTCATTGCAAAGAAAGGAAAAGACCCAACTCACTGTTCCTCTTATCGACCAATCTCCCTTTTAAATACAGATGCCAAAATTTTAGCCAAAGTTCTTGCTCAAAGGTTGGAAAAGATCCTTCCTTTCATCATATCAAAAGACCAGACTGGATTCATTAAAGGCAGGCACTCCTTTTTTAATATCAGACGCCTTTTGGACATTATTTATTCTCCTTCGGATACTGTTCCTGAGTGTGTTATTTCCCTTGATGCGGAGAAAGCATTTGATCGGGTTGAATGGGACTACTTGTTTAATGTTCTTGACAAATTTGGTTTTGGCCCCAATTTCATTACATGGGTGCAATTAATTTATTCACATCCCACCGCAACCATTCGGACCAACTCTCAGATATCGAAACCATTCAGTCTACATCGAGGAACTCGCCAGGGATGCCCACTGAGCCCTTTGCTCTTTGACCTGGCAATTGAACCTCTTGCCACTGCTTTGCGGTCCTGTGACACAATTTCAGGAATCTGGAGAGGCGATATGGAGCACAAGGTCTCCCTTTATGCTGATGACCTTTTACTTTTCATTTCTCATCCGACTGACACGCTGCCTTCCGTTTTATCATTACTTGAGGAATTTGGAATAAATTCTGGTTACAAATTAAACCTGAGTAAAAGTGTAATTTTCCCTGTTAATACCCTGGCGCAGACTCTTGACTTTAGTAAATGGCCTTTTAAAATTGAGAAGATAAAATTCTCTTACCTGGGTGTTACAGTTACGAGGAGGTATAAAGATTTATATCAAGAAAATTTTGTCTCTCTGTTGAATCAGACAAAGCAGGCATTATCCCGATGGTCACCGCTTTCCACTTCCCTCATAGGCCGTATTAACTCAGTCAAGATGGTCACTTTACCTAAGTTTTTATATCTCTTTCAAAATATTCCTGTTTTTATCCCTGGTTCATTCTTTGTTCAGTTAGATTCCATCATTTCATCATATCTGTGGCAAGGAAAACGTCCACGCTTAAATAAGACACATCTCCAAAAAACTAAGGCCGCAGGCGGTCTTGCCCTTCCAAATTTCCGCTTTTATTATTGGGCAGCAAACTTGCACTGTCTAGCATTCTGGTCATTCTATTACAACAGGCCTGACAGCCCTGACTGGGTAGAGATGGAGTCACAGTGTTCTGGGAAATGGTCCTCCGTGGCTTTCTTGGGATCCTCACTCCCGCTTCCACCACTTACAACTGTTATAAATCCAGTTATAAAACACTCACTAAAAATCTGGGCACAATTTCGTAAATGTTTCAATTTCTCTAGTTTCTCTCTCTATAGCCCTATCATGTCTAACCAACTTTTCAAACCCTCATCTCAGGACTCTGTTTTTAAAGAATGGCAAAGAAGGGGTATAGTACGCTTCAATGACTTGTTTCTCAATAACACTTTAGCTTCATTTCAACAACTATGTGAAAAATTTAGTCTTCCCCAGTCCAATTTTTTTAGGTATCTCCAAATACGGCACTTTATTACTCTTCATTTGTCCAGCCTCTCCATTTCAACTGATAGCAGTATTGTTGACACTATTCTTTCTCTAGACCCAAATAAAAAACAGTCCATTTCATTCATTTACAGTAAACTATTGGATTTGAAGCGTGCTTCCTCAGATAAAATCAAAGCTGCTTGGGAAGAGGATCTCGGCTCCTCTATTTCAGAGGACTCTTGGACCTCCATACTCAGACTGGTGAGCTCCAGTTCTCTCTGTGCTAGACATTGTCTAATACAATTTAAAGTGGTGCACAGAGCTCACATCTCTAAACTGAAATTGTCCTCTATGTATCCTGATGTCAGCCCATACTGTGTGAGATGCAAACATGCTGAAGCCTCTCTCTCCCATATGTTTTGGTTTTGCCCATCTCTGAACAAATATTGGCGGGAAATCTTTCAGACTTTATCACGTGTACTAGATACACGTCTGAATCCTGACCCACTGATTGCTCTGTTTGGTCTTGTAGAGGGCATGACAAACCTAAATAAAAACCAACAACACGTAATATCGTTCACCTCTCTCCTGGCCAGACGAGCTATTTTGCTAAGGTGGAAAGAACCGTCTCCACCCACTCACGCTCAGTGGTTGGCTGACATCATGTCCTGTTTAAAGCTGGAGAAAATCAGATTCACACTCCAACAGAAAGAGGGTAAATTTGAGAATGTTTGGGGACCTTTCCTGAATTTATTCCAGTCTCTTTGACAACACAACTCATTCAGGTTAATGCAGTCTCTTGGCTATTTTACCTTTTATTTATTATTTCCCTTTCCCTTTGGCAGTGATTGGGTAGGGATTATTTTTTATTTTATTTTTTTATTTTATATTTTTCCTTTGGTGTGGATTATAATGTACATGTTGCAACTCAGATTGACTAAGTTTAATAATGTCTTCACCAATGGTTACATGCAAATGTTTCATTATCATCTTTGCTGTTTAATAATATTGTGTTTTTTTGTTGGAGGAAAAAAATGAAAAATTCAATAAAAAGATCTTGAATTTGAAAATGCTGCCAATTTCCAAATTATAGCTATATCCACTATATCCATAACATAACCACCTTTGACTGACAATTTAAACATTTAATTGCTGTAAAACAATAGGTAGAGTAAAATACAGACATTTTATGGGTATAATCAGGAAAGGAATACAGACGTGAATTTGTGACCCATTAAAGTAATCCTCTGTGACATATTTTAACATCCAAGCTGTCTAAACTGCAATGAGGCCGACACTTACGGTAATCAACAGAAGAAAACAGGCTCTGACAAGTCATCGTGATGCAAACAGTCATAGAGCTAATTCAACAACAGCTTATATTTCTTCTTCTAGCAGTTTGGATTTGTACATCAGCTTTTATAACAGAGCAGCATGTGTGGGAGTAAATCCTAAAATGGGGTAAAAATGTGTGTGTGAGTATTAGGGAGAGAAAAGGAGAGAGTTTATGTGGGATCCTGATCTCTCTGGGGCTTACACAATCCCAGCTGTAATGTAAGACCTATGGGACAATGAGGAACCATATAGAGCTGAGCCTTAGCAGGTTCAGAAAGTCTGCCCCACATGTTGTCAAACCATGAGGAATTTATTACTAATGTTGGTCAGCTGTAGCGACAAGGGCAGGGGCTTTTTGTTCCACCACAGAAAAGAAGAAATCATTCATTATCTTTACCACCATCTTTGATAGTTCCCTGAATTTCGGTTCTATGAAGCATGCATTTTTATCCTGACTGAGTCTTTTCATCTAGTATGTCCATTAATAAAACTTGTGGCTTAGCAGCAAGGTCAGCCACTGACCCAGTCATTGACAACCAGTGGTGTGAAGGATTGGTAGTAGAGCGGGCAGAACAAAGCAGACACATGCGCTGTCATCTGAATTTTGGTCTTAACATTGGCCTGTTTTTGATGGGAAAAAGACTG
>JBBPBX010014591.1:18480-28952 GCA_038048925.1 Garcialebias charrua
ACATGACTGTCAGATTTGCAATGAGTTTATGTTAGGTGGGTGAATGATCTAATCATCTGACTGTTGATTGCAGTAATCCACATTTTTAAAAGAAATAGAGGGCCCCAAACCAAATTTCGCTTAGGGCCCCATGGAGGCTTGGGCCGGCCCTGAATGTGAGAGTTTGGTTAGCATTGCTGCTAGTAAGTCAGACCCCTTCAGGGTAGGAGTTGGACTCTGCCAGGGCTGCCCATTGTCACCGATTCTGTTCATAACTTTTATGGACAGAATTTCTCGGTGCAGCCAAGGGGTGGAGGGATTCCACTTTGGTGGCCTCAGGATTCTTTCTCTGCTCTTTGCAGATGATGTGGTCCTGTTGGCAGCTTTGTGCTGTGACCTCCAACTCTCAATGGAGAAGGTCACAGCCAAGTGTGAAGTGGCTGGGATGAGAATCAGCACCTCCAAATCTGAGGCAATGGTTCTCAGTCAGAAATGGATGGATTGCTCTCTTTGGGTCGAGGGTGAAGTTCTGCCTCAAGTGGAGGAGTTCAAGTGTCTTGGGGTCTTTTTCACAATTGAGGGAAAAAAGGAGCATGAGACTGACAGATGGATTGGTGCAGCATCTGCAGTATTGAGGATTATGCGTCTGTCCATTGTGGTGAAGAAAGAGCTGAGCTGTAAGGCAAAGGTCTCGGTTTACTGGTTGGTCTACGTCCCTACCCTCACCTATGGTCATGAACGCTGGGTAGTGACCGAAAGAATGAGAATGCAGATCCAGGTGTTTGAAATGAGTTTTCTCCACAGGGTAGCTGGACTCTCCCTTAGATAGGGTGAGAAGTTCAGTTATCTGGGAGAGACTCGGAGTAGAACTGCTGCTCCTCCACATCGAAAGGAGTCAGTTGAGGTAGTTTGGGCATCTGGTAAGGATGCTTCCTGGGCACCTCCCTAAGGAGGTGCTTCGTGCATGTCTGACAGGGAGGAGACCCAGGACACACTGGAGAGACTATTATGTCTCTCAGTTGGCCTGGGAACACATTGGAGTCCTCCCAGAAGAGCTGGAAGAGGTGGCTGCGGAAAGAGATGTCTGGTCCTCCCTGTTCAAGCTGCTGCCCCCGCAACCCGACTTCTGACCAAGCGGAAAATAATGGATGTATGGATGGATCTATCTGTATTCATTTTTAAAAATATAAAGTATTATCAGGTGAACACACAATATTTGTATTTAGTCATCTTCAGTTTCTATCCACTCTAATCTGCTCAAAGGACTTCATAGAGCAAATTCAAATGCAAAAGTTTGTGAGGAAGCAATACTATTCACTAAACCCCTATTGTTCCTGAGTTTGTCATACTATGATACTGTTGTGACGAGAGGAGTTTTTGAGACCTTGACCATTATCAGTGAAGCAGGCAAAAGAGAAAGCAGATTAGCTGCTGGCTGTTGTCCAAAAGCATTGAGTCACAGATCAGAGAAAACAGATGGTATGACACTGTAGATCACTTCTTTGTTAACATTGGCAAAGAAGCACAGTGTGCTTTACTGGAACCCAACCCTCCACAGCAAACAACGCTAGAGCTTGTCATAAAACTGTCATAAAGCAAAGGAAGGCTAAACAAATTTACGAGTAAACAAAACATGCAAAAGTATTTGAAGTATTTTTTTTTTACTTTATTGGAGAGCACGTGTTGGGTTGATAGTTGATGCCCATGCATTGTTTTTATGTCTGATAATAATTTATTCTCTGTACAATCTAGACAAACCTAGACAAAATTAATTATATGATTTTTAGTAAGAAAAAAATAACTGTTGATGTTCCTTTTAAGATTGATGGCTCTGAGATATGTAGGGTAAGGGAAGTGAAGTTTTTGGGTGTAATTATTGATGATAAGTTTTCATGGAAACAACACATAAATTCTGTAAAAACTAAACTATCAAGATCTATTGCAGTGTTGTGTAGAGTTAAAGATCTATTAAATGACAAAGCAATGTATTTGCTGTGCAATGCAATAATAATCCCGCATTTAATTTATTGCGTTGAGGTTTGGGGTACAGCGTGCAAAACTATAACCAAGCCCATTTTTATTTTACAGAAAAGAGCAATAAGGATCATCACCAGAAAACATTATTACCATCCATCAAATGTATTGTTTTGCAAGTGTACAAGGCGCAAACCTTCACATTACCCTCAAATACACAAAGACTTTTTGTAAAACGACAGAGCACATACAATCTTAAGGGTACTGATATTTTTGTTAAGCCAAAACATAATACTAGTTTAAAGAGTAGGTCTACTTTAATTTATGGAATAGGTCTATGGAATGGTTTAGAAAACGATATCAAAGTTGCAAAAACAATGACTTTGTTTAAAAAAATGAATAAATTTGAGTTTCTGGAAAAATATGTATAAATTGGTTTGTATCAAATTTTATGAATGGTAAAATATGATGAGTTATTTATTGTGTAATTTTTTTGTTTGGATTATTGTTGTTGGAATTGATTGTTTGAATTAATTTTGTTAAAAAAGGGGCAGACATAAGATTTTATCTTCTTCTGCTTCCTTTCATTTCATGCAATGTTTGAAATTTTATTTACGTGGAATTGTAAATAGTTTTTTTGTGTTCTTTTAAATTGGAAATTTGAAATGAATAAAGAATCTAAACTAAAAAAAACTATAAAAACAATCAAAATAACATTAACAAATGAGTCTGGAGCTTCATCCAAGATTCATTACTCTCACTGCTGAGGTTTAAATACCACAAAATACAAAAGCAAAGACACGGAGAAAAGGTATTATATAGCAAGAACAGAGGGATGTGGTAGTTTTTTTTTTTTTCACTTGACATTTGAAAAGTCTAGAGACAAGACAAATAAGGTACGTAAATAATCACTGTGCCTCAGACACATTCCACGTCAAACGACAAACAGCCATGATCAACAATGGTATTCATCAAGCAGGTACAGTGCACTGTCACTGGCTCTTTCATCCGTTCCAAATGACAGTCATAACTTCGACCTGACAAACCCCGTCAGCTTGAGCAACTTCCCCAATCTATCACAGCTGTCAGAGCCACAGCATGGCTTTCTTCTGATTAAAGCTGGGGTATGTAAGATTGTAATGTAGTCTGTAACTTTTCAAACAATATATATTTTAACATATTTCTTCACTCTGTCACTAGATTGATGTTAGAGAGGTAATCTCTGAAAAAACTAAAAAAAAAATATTGTCCCCTTGCTTCTCCAGGTGGTAAATAAGCATTTCTAAAAAGAAAAAGTGACCCGCCATTTTCCAGCCAATAAAAACAAAGTTTGTAACCAGCCAATAAAAACCGAGCTTGAATTTGAATCAGCCAATAAAAACAGAGCTTGAATTCAAATTTCAACAGACCACAAGGGGGCAGAGCCATATATGGCTCTGAGGGGGAGGGATCAGAATGCTTTGCTTGTTGAAATTTTTTCTAAGTGCTGATGTTCTACAGAAACTGCAGACTGAACCTTTAATGGCTCCCTTAGTGCAAAGAGCTGTCAATCATTCAAACAGTGATACATGTGCACCATCAAGTTGTGAATGAGCATGAATGAGTGCAGGCGTCAAGAGTCAAATACCAAAAAATAAAATGCATGTTTAAAGACAAAGAAACTATTTGACTTCCTTGGGGAACAACTCTTTAGTACTTACTATCCAGGAAAGCAGAAGAGGAGCAACCAGAGGTGCAGAAATAATGTCAAGTAAATGCAATTTACCCTTGGAGAAACTGAATCATTATGATGTCAGCGTCTTTTTGTACATGTAAGGCTTCTGCATAAACCTGCAGAGGACCTCGAGGGATGTCCAGTGTGCAGCTGACCAACTGTAATGTGTTTAAACTGGCAAAACACTCAACCAATCAGGGGCTGAATGAACAACATTTCAGAGCTCATGAACCATGTACACTCAGTGCATTTTAGCTTTTGGCTTGTTTTCAGCACAAACACCTCAAATTTTTTAACATAAAACAACCTTACATGCACAATTGTGAACATTTAGGTACTTGACTGTGCAACATAAATTATATAAAATGAGCACAGCAATGCTTTTTGTAATTCAGTTCCTTTTATTTCAACAGCGCCGTCACAACAGAACTCGTCTCGTGCCACTGTACAAAAGCATTTATATACTGTACGTTCATTTAATCATTTTAAAGTGTACACCAAAGTTCATGCTCTATTGAGCACTCAGGTAAAAATCTGACAATGTTCAGTCAGATCATCTGAATGGTTTCTTTTTTTTTTTTCCTGAGACATTTCATCCTTCATCTGAAGGACTTCTTCAATCTGAGGAGCCACCAAAGAACTGAGCCCCACCACAAACAGCATACTCCATAGTGGGGAAAAAAAACCAGTTTGCTGGTGAGAAAATGGCCTCCGGGGCCTGCCCTTTCCCCTGTCAACTCCTCTGATGCATCTATGCCAAAGTGGTTCAAAACACCAAAGTTCATGCTCAGATTGCCAAAGTCCTTTGGATGAAGGATGAACTGTCTCAGCAAGAAAAATGAGAATACATCCATTATTACTGGATGTATCTACAACGGTTTATCTTTTAGAGTCATTCCAAAGTAAGTTGCACTGCTAAGTGACTTTGGAAAACTCAATAATTGCTATAATTATGTCATTTTGGTTGGTCTTGTTGCTGTTTTAAGTGCTTTATAAATAAAGTGGTACAGTATGGTATGGTATGACATGGTGTGGTATGGTACGGAATTGTACGGAATGGCATGGTACGGTATGGTATGGTATTTTTGTAGATTTTGAGCTGAATTTGTGTGTGGTAGTAGCTGACAGTTATTTCCAATATATTTTATTAAGTTATAAAATAGCATGTGTTATATTTTTTCCTGGGCAGAAAGTCATAAGAGAAAGGTATACATGTACTGTATATCTGAATAACATTTTAATTTAATGCATCTAAAATTCAAATTCAATTCAATTAAAAAATATTTAAAAGGGAAATTAAGTGTTGTCATAGCCCATCATCCTGGTTTCATTCAAGAGTTGTTAGATGCTGATAGATGTGGGCAGGAAGGATCTTCTGCAGTGAATCCGAAGAATCTGACCACAAGCTGGGTTTCCATCCATTTTCATTTCGATTTTTGAGCTAATTTTTGAAATCTCGCAAATATGTAAATACAAATTAATGCGAAGCAGAAGTGTTTCCATCTGCTGGCTTGAAGCGCATCTACCAAGCCACGCACAGCGTCATTACGTCAGACGTCAGCGTCATTACGTCAGACGTCAGCACTGCGCATGTCTACAGTAAACAGGAAGTAGCAGTTGAAAACAGAACCTGGCCACACATCTCGTCAAAAAGGAGAGAATATTTCAGGTACGTGTTGCTATCGGTCGAGTTGTATTTATTCTGTCATACAAACTAGTTTTAGCGATGTTACATGTTGTCCGGAGCGGAAACAGCTGATCAGTCACGTGACGTGAATGTTCGCTTCGGCAGCACGAGTCGGCAAATGTGTTTCCATCTGTCGCTGTGCGCATCTGCTCATTTTCGAACATCCCAAAAACCACCTCAAGCGAGCGTATAAACTTTTTGGCGAACTTGAGAAAGTAAATACGGATTTTGCCGTTTCCATTAAGCTTTTCTGCTGCGATACTTCAAAATGCGCACCTAGAAACCTTGATGGAAACACGGCTACTGATACCGATCCATCCACCTGGATCCAGCTTGCTGTCAGATCCAGCGAGCCTCTCCTCTTGTGAAGCAGGACTGCCCGGAGGCTGGGCAGAATTCCTCCCTGAGCGATGGCCACTCCTCCCAGCAGTCTGCCGAGCTCTTGTTGCCACAGACAACTTCAGGAACTGCAGCAGAGGGCGTGGCATGTAGGGACATCAGTGACTGCAGCTGGCAAAGGGATAAGGTGACTCCACCAATATCTGGATCAATCTGGATTGGCAGATTGAAGGTGCTGGGGGATGATCTCGGTCCTCCCATTGTCACGAGCCGAGTTTCTTACCAACTCCAGGATCTTGGTAGTCAGGTTCTAGAGCACCGTTGCCAGGTTGACGGGAATTCATCCATGGTGTCTCCTTTTTAACTCATTTGGGATTTGGGGCTGTAGTTGAGGTATTTGAGCTTTTGAGATGTTAATGGGTCAGTTCTTCATGAATATACAATGCCTGCTGTGGATTGGTGAACTCTGTATTTACAATGCGTCACACTCACCCTATTCAGATCAGTTGCATTCAACATCCAACGTTTCTCAAAGTTGAGCTGGTGAAGATTCTCAAGAATCTCAAGATTCTCAAAGTTGAGCAAAGCTGAAACCGAGCAGCCAGTTATTCAGTGCAGTGGTGGTTTTACAGCAGCTGTAGCTGCATACATATTTTACTTGCCACAACATGATAATAACCTACTACAACCATGTGCTCATTCAAAACATTTCCCCAAAAATGTTCAAAATGTTTTAATGAGACAGCTGCAACAAAACTACATAACTGCTATTGTTCAAAGATAATTCACAAGTTGAGCATTACATCTATGCACAATGCCAGCTGGACGTAGACCACAGGGGTGCAGGTGTTGAGAATTTTCAGTGTTAAAACATGTCTGGAAGTAAACTGAGGCTCTTCAGCATCGGCGCTTAGGTGGACGCCAGGGCCAGAGGGTCGTTTGCATGCTAACACTGAAAAGCTGACAGTACTATCACTCCAGCTGATCTTTATCTGAGCAGAAGTGATGCAAACCTGTTCTAAGGAGCTTTACTGTGCTCCGCTCGACATGCAAAAGCTTTTTAAGGATTGACTTCTTTGTGGAGGGAAAAAGCTCTGAAGCTCAATGCCGTGGCTCTGCCTGGTGTTTTATTACATTCTGTTTCTTCAGTTGTCTGTAGTGTTCAAAAATAACTTTCCAGCTGAGCAATCCTAGCATTAACAACTCCTTTGATGGGCCCCAAATGCAAAAAAAACAAGTCGATGGGGGGGCTACGATTAGGGAAATAAAATCATATGTATATTCTGTCTTGCTTCACATCCTGTGGAGCAGTGCAGAATGTGGTATGCTTGAAGGAAAACAAATAATATGTCCTGGTGCATAGTACTGTTTGTTTCTGCTGCTTTCATTGGAATCATGAGCTTGAACAAATGTGCAAACGTGAGCTTAGGAAATGAACGGGCAGCTAAAATCTACTTTGAGGTGATTTATTTCTTTAATGGCGGTTTTTTGCAGGAATGCTTTGTCTAATCTTGAGGAAGTCCTCCAGCCTGCTGCAGGGACATGCTATGAATCAAGATCACTCTTACTCACAAGTTGTTGTGTTCCCTGCAGCTATATTCTCAACCTTGGGTGGTCACTTTACATTTCTTTACATTTTCTATTCACTCCCACTGTTTCAATCATTCCCAGAAAAGGGATAGGATAGGATGGATGGATGGATGGATGGATGGATGGATGGATGATGGATGGTGATCGTTTCCATTCTGAGTTATGTACTCTAAAACAGGCATTTAGAAAGATGTAAAGAAACTGGCGCTCCACTAATGTGGAAGAATTTTATTTAACTTGGAGAGATAGGCTGCTATCATTTAGAAAGCTTTCCATAAAACTAGGACTGTATATTATTCATCTTTAATAGATGAGAATACAAAGAACCCCGGGTTTCTATTCAGCACTATGGATAGACTCATTTAAAAGTCCCACCGCTGTTGAACCAAGCAGTGATGACTTGATGGGATTCTTTATTTTTTTTATGAGGCAACTTTCGAAATGTCACAATAAACTGATTTATATTTGGACTGTTTTTGTCCTGTTGAGCTCTCTGAATTGTCAAAAATAATATCTTCATCCAAACATGTCTGCTAGATCACATCCCAACCGGGCTATTTAAAGAAGTATGTCCCTTAATTAATAGCCACTTTTTGGATCTGCTTAATTTGCCTCTAATGAATGGTTACGTACCACAGCATTTTAAAGTTGCTGTAATTACATCTTTACTTAAGCAACCTGATCTGGATTTAGGTATTCTGGCAAGTTATAGACATATATCTAATCTAACATTCATCTCAAAAATTCTTGAGTAAGTGGTTTCAAATCAATTGTGTGAACATCTGAACAGATATTTTGTCTGAGGAGTTTCAGTCATGGTTTAGAGCTCATCATAGTACAGAAAGACTGGTCCTGTTAGACCTCAGTGCTGCATTTTATACAATTGATCACACTATTTTGTGTACACAGTGTCCCAGTTACAGCCAACAAAAGTACACATTGTAAAGAAAAACGGTAATAAGATCTAAGCTATGAACTAAGAAAAACTTTAAACTAAAAATGCTCTAAGCACTAATAGTACAAAAACAATATGCTGATGAACAGCAGCATGAACATGAGTCTGTGTGATCAGATGAGTACAAATGAACACAGCAGCTTGAAATAAATCAGTAACATAAGATCAGCAACACGAATAGTCAGCAGCACACATCAATCAATCAATCAAGCAATTTATTCATTTCAAATTTTAAAAACACAAGAATACTGTTTACAAAAAACACAATATAAAATCAAAAATACATGAAATGAAAGGAGGCAGAAGAAGAAAAAAATCTTGTTATATCTGCCCTTTCTTCAACAAAATTAATTCATACAATCAATTCAAACTGCAATCGCAAAAAATAAGATTATAAATGATTACTCACACAATACCATATATAGTAATTTGCATATGATCTAATTTATGAATATTTGTTCAAAAATTTTGTTTTAATCATTTTCTTGAATATAGATATTGATTTTACAATTTTAATATCAGGTTCCAAACCATTCCACAGTCTTATTCCTTGTACTAAAGTAGACCTACTCTTTAAACTGGTTCTGTGTTGTGGCATAACAAAAAGATCTGTTCCCTTGAGATTATAAGTACTAGTCCTTTTTACAAAAAGCATTTGGATATTTAAGGGTAAATTGAAATTCTGAGCTTTGTATAATACTAAAAGAATATTATAGTCAACCAAATCATAAAACTTCAACAACTTCAATTCGTAAAACAAAACATTTGATGGATGGCAGTAATGTTTTCTTGCAATAATTCTTATGGCTCTCTTCTGTAAAATAAAAATAGGTTTGGTTACAGTTTTGCACGCTGTACCCCAAACATCTATACAGTAAATTAAGAGCGGGAGTATAATTGTATTGTATAACAAATATAGTGCTTTATCATTTAGTAAATCTCTAACTCTATATAGCACTGCAATAGACCTAGATATTTTAGTTTTTACAAAATGTATGTGTTGTTTCCATGACAACTTCTCATCAATAATTACACCCAAAAACTTCACCTCACTTACCCTGCATACTTCAAAATCGTCAATCTTAAAAAGAGCATCAATCGTTAGCTTTTTTCTTACTAACTATCATATAATTGGTTTTATCTAGATTTAATGATAACATATTTAACTTAAACCAATATTGTATTTTTACAAACTCAGAATTTATCAACTCAAACATGTGTTCCAAGTTTTTACCTGAACAAAATAAGTAGTGTCATCAGCAAAAATAATACATTTAAGGACACTAGATACCTTCATTAAATCATTTACATATAAAATAAATAACTTAGGTCCAAGAACAGAGCCCTGTGGTACTCCAGATGATACATTACTTAAATTAGATCTTACATCTTCAATTTGAACAAACTGTTTTCTGTCTTTTAAATAACTAGATATCCACTGTAATGCAGGTCCTCTAATACCATATTTTTTCAATTTATCAAGTAAAATGGTATGGTCAATGGTGTCAAATGCTTTTTTTAGATCGACAAATATACTTGTACAATGTAGCTTTTGATCAACAGCTGTGGTAACTTGTTCCATTAATTCCATTAGAGCCATGGATGTTGACTTATTTGATCGAAATCCATCAATGATCAAGTGGCATTACAGTGATGTTTTTCACAGTGATAATCCTGATTAGGGAGTCTAACAGCTTCAGGGCAAAAGCTGTTCCTCACTCTAGTGGTTCTACACTTAATGCTCCTCAACCTCCTGGTGGATCATGGTATTGAAGGCAGATGTGAAGTCCAGGTGGGTGAGAGCAGTGTGGACCAAAAAGGAGATGGTGTCTTCTGTTGATTGATTCTGGCGGTATGCATACTGGTGAGGGTCCTTGCTGATGTTGATGGTTGTTTTATGACCAGTCTTTCAAAGCAGTTAGCAGTTATTGGGTACTGGCCAATAGTTATTCAGACCAGTCACTGTAGAGCTCTTTGGGACTGGAATGATGGTGGCAGTCTTCAGGCAGAGGGGAACTGTTGCCAGGGTGAGGGAGCAGTTAAAGATGGTGACAGAGGGTGATAGTTGAACAAGTTAAAAGTTAAAGAGACTGTTAAAGTCACATGTTAAAGTGACTGTTGAACACAGAAGCCTCTTCCCCTGTTTAACGACATACTGGTTCTCTTCACAAAGATAGCTTCCTTTACTCCTTTTTCAAACCAATGTTTGTCTCCATCAAGGAAGTGCACATCTT
>JBBPBX010014591.1:29641-50665 GCA_038048925.1 Garcialebias charrua
GTTGTGAAGAAGAGAAAAAGAGTAAAATCAGAGAAGATCCAATGGTGGAAGATGAAATTGTGAAAAATTCAGAGAGGAGCTGTTAAAGGTTATGTGTGTTAAGAAAGAGCTTCAAAATGACTGGACCACTACAGCAACAGTAATAACAGAGGTAAGAAGGTACTTGGTGTGCCATCTGGACAGAGAATAGATGATAAGCAAACCTGTAGGTGGAATAGTGAA
This sequence comes from Garcialebias charrua, assembly GCA_038048925.1. Taxonomy (NCBI): domain Eukaryota; kingdom Metazoa; phylum Chordata; class Actinopteri; order Cyprinodontiformes; family Rivulidae; genus Garcialebias; species Garcialebias charrua. Next base: position 29,864 of record JBBPBX010014591.1, read on the forward strand.
GTGCAGGACACTGTTCAAAGAAAAAGGTTAGCCAATAAGAAATATGACCGTGAGAGAGAGGACTGAAGAGAAGACACAGGGATATAAGGAGATGGGACGTAGAGCAAAGAGGGAGGTAGCTAAGGCAAAGCAGGAGGTGTATGATGAGTTTTATGGGAGACTGGACACTAAAGAGGGTGAAAAGGACTTGTACAGATTGGCAAGACAGAGGGATCAGGCTGGAAAGAATGTGCAGCAGTTTAGGTTGGTAAAAGATTGGAATGGTAATGTTCTAACAAGTGAGGAGAGTGTGACGGGAATATGGAAGGAATACTTTGAAGAGCTAATTAATTGATGGAGAAGTACAGAGAAGGTCAGAAATAACTCTATTGTGTCTTTGTGGGTTTAGAAAAAGCATACGGCAGAGTGCCGAGGGAGGTGTGGTATAGCATGAGGAAATCTGGAGTGGCAGAGAAGTATGTTAGACAGGACATGCATGAGGACAGCAGGACAGTGATGAGATGTGCTGTAGGAGTGACAGATAGCTTCAAGTTGGAGGTGGGAGTACATCAAGGATCTGCTCTGAGTCCCTTCTTGTTTGCTCTGGTGATGGACCGACTAACAGATGAGGTCAGGCAGGAATCCCCATGGACTATGATACTTGCAAATGGCATTGTGATATGTGGTGAGAACAGGGAACAGGTGGAAGATAACTTGGAGAGGTGGAGGTATGCACTTGAAAGAAGAAGAATGAAAGTCAGCCATAGTAAGACAGAGTACATGTTTGTGAATGAGAGGGAGGCCGGTGGAACAGTGAGGCTACAAGTATCAGAGGTAACAAAGATGTAGAACTTAAAGTACTTGGGGTCCACTGTCCAAGAAAATGGGGAATGTGGTAAAGAGGTGAAGAAGAGAGTCCAGGCAGGATGGAGTGGACGGCAAAAAGTTCAGGAGTGATTTGTGACAAAAGGGTGTCAGCAAAGGTCAAAGGAAAAGTTTACAAGACAGTGGTGAGACCAGTTATATTGAATGGTCTGGAGACAGTGACATTGGCAAAAAGACAAGAGAAAGAACTGGAAGTGGCAGAAATGAAGATGTTGATGTTCTCCTTAGGAGTGACAAGGATGGATAATATCCATCAGAGATATAGCACAGGTTAAACAACTGGGAGATAAAATTAGAGAGGCCAGACTGAGATGTTTGTACATGTCCAGAGGAGTGATAGTGGGTATATTGGTAGAAGGATGTTAGAAATGCAGCTGCCAGGAAAAAGACAGTGGAAAGCCAAAGAGGAAATATATGGATGCAGTTAGAGAGGACATAGAGGTAGTTGGAGTGAGGACAAAGGATGCAGAGGACAAAGTGAGATGAAGGAGGGTGACTCGCTGTGGCGACCCCTGAAGAGGGAAAAGCCGGAAGATGAAGAAGAATATCTAAAAATGCTAAGTCTGGTCCTCTGGTCCAGAGGACCAGACTTAGCATTTTTAGATTTTTCTACCTGGAGCATTTTTAGATTTTTCTACCTGGATTATTGAACATGCATCAGGGTATGAAGAAGAATAAGATACAGGATGAAGACTGGCATTCTGGTGTTTTAAAAGCATGAAACGGAAAAAAAGATAGATTAAACATGCTACTTCCTCTTTCACATGACTGTCATGTCCCATTATTGGTGGATGTCAGTTATATAATAGTTTCTCACTTCAAATGGTGGTGCGGAACTCTTCTACTTTCCCCACTTTTAATCATGACTGTGTGAGCAGATATGCGGCACATTGTGTAACTTTATTATCTTTGATTTGTTAATGACCTTTATCTGCAAGCTATGTAAGGAATGTGAGGTTTTTAATGATTGCTCATATGAGCCTCCAGTGGGCTTTGGACAGCAGAAGATGTGTCACAGATTTCAAACTTTTTCTAAAGTGGGAAGGTTGGGTGTGAATTCAGAAATACCAAGAAATAACACAAGTAAAGGCTATCCTATATGGCAAAGTGAGATTTGTCTTCATTTAGCTTCAACTGAAGTATTGGCCATTCAAATTAAATAATTATGTATGCTACAGTTTTTTTTTATGTAGCTAAAAAGGTAAAATACAGTGTTTATTTATGTCTACAGGCACTTTATGCACATCCAAAAGGCCAATGTGAAGGAGGTGAATTAGCTGCCATAAACTTTACAAACACTGTCACAGCAAACAAATCTCCACCCAGTTTTGATGTGATAAAAAATAAAGAAACATTTGTCACAGGATAAATGATTTAATTGAGACATCCAGCTAGCTGGAGCCAGAAATATAAATAAATAAATAAAGCTGTGATTTTTTTTTTTCCTCCAGGAAAAGTCCTTTCTATCTCTGTGACTGTGAGGGGCAAATAAGTTTAGCTGTCTCTTTTAAGCTCCCCAAAGAACATTTTGATAAGGCAAAGGCAACATGATTATTTGTGCCATTTCCTTCACAGTAAATGTGCTCTGCTCTAGGGGATGGAAGGAAAACTGTTACATGCTTGTAAAAGCCATCATGTGCTTGAGAATCTTTGCCTTTACCACCATGTGGGTCCATTTTTCTGGCTCTTTTTTTGGTGTAATTCCCACTCTTGTCCTAATCATGCCCATTTCATGAGAGAAACCCTAGCAGACTTCACTTCCAACAAAACCTGTTGAAATGTGGCTAGAATTATGGCAATAACAAGGCATATAATGGAGCCGAGCTGAGTTCAGGGATCTTAGCTGGTGGAAAAAAACAACAACAACAAATAAAAAGAAGTATGATCAATCACAAATATTTGTGTTCTGTCATGAAAAAGTATATGTCTATGTTTGCATAAAGGTGCGGTCTAATAAATTATATCTGTAATTTACACATGCCAAATACAATTCTTTTTGAGCTCACTTGGTATTTTGGTAATGTACAGTCGAGCCACTGCTGATCCACTCCTGTGTCCTTACTGTTGCCTCCCACCATGCCCCTTAAAGAGCAAGAGTTCATGGGAATGACCAATGGGAAGCATTGCTCAGCTACTTCCCACAGACAAGAGACAGATGTCATACATTAACCCCTTCCCCCATATGAGTTTTCAACCACAAACACAGAAGACTTTTTGAACACAATGGAATCTGAAGGTACTCACTTTTCTGCAGAAAAGACCAGACACATTCAACTGCTACTCCCAGTCCTGCTGCGATACCGCTGCTGAATTGATGGTGGTTCTGCTGCAGTGTCCTAGATTGGCTGAGAACATTCATCACTGGACCCTCCATGGCAAGCGGTGGCCACTGGCCTTCACTCAAACCCCATCCCATAGCGCCAGTGAGGTGCTGAAAAAACAAACAACGCCCTGCTGCCTTCACATTGACTTTCTAATCCTTCATGTTACTCCCTAACTCTACTGTACTTCCTGACATAAATTACCTTTTTGTTGTTTTTTCTTACTCTTTATCCTTGTAACCCCCACCCTCCAGCATGAGTAGACATCTGTTTGGTTAACGCTGCTGTTTCTGTACCTCATTCAGCATTGATGACCAGCCCTCTCCTTTTTTCTCCATTGTTTGTTTCTTTTTGCCATGTAATGAAAATGATTAGAGTAGCTGCATGGATTGGTTGAAATGGAAATGAAAGAGAGAAAACAATTGACTAAAGATAAAGAAAGGCAAGAAATGTATACATTTAAAGGGGGAATACAGAAGTGTAAAAGCAAGGAGTGTTTTATTTTATTTTTACTAATAAAGTGGTTCAAGATTAATAAAGTTTTTGATTCCAGGATTGTCATCTTTGGGTTTCTGTTTATTTCCCATTTCAAGTAACTTTTTGCACAGAGTGCTTTGTCTTACATACAGTTCTATACAATAAAACCTCGGTGAAACTATAGTTTTCAGTCACAAGTATAAAAAGTTTAAACATTGATGGACTGTCTGATACACATCTGCTGTGATGGATAGCTAGATTATTCAGAGTGCTCATCATTTGATCCACATGTGTCTCAACGCCATTTTGGCAACTTTAAAATGCATTGTGGTTGAAAACATTTTGCCATTTATGTTGCTATTATCAGATCAAAGTAGGGCTAACTTATTACATTTGTAACTCAATATTGAAGATTTAGGCATTTGCCTAATACAGTTCAGTCACATTCAAGACAAATTACATGTGAACGGTTCAATGACAGAAGACATTATGTCTTTTACAACCAACATGTCCATATCATACCAATCCTTGGATATTTTATCAGAATTTTTTTTGTGACCATCATTATTTCATCCTTATCAGTTTCATATAGAAACATAGTATTTTTATGATCATTAAGTAAGTAGCTCACGTTTTTATCAACTTTTGGTATTGTTTTTGCCAGGTTTGATCCCACATTCACAAAATAGTCATTAAATTCATTTACAATTTCATTGTTATCATATATTTCATTACCACTTTTCACAAAACATCGTGATAAACTAGTTCCTTTCTTGTGTTTATTCAGAACATTATTTATAACTCGCCATGTTGATTTTATTTCACCATTTGTTTTGTTTAGTTGTTCACTGTAATATTCCCTCTTTTGTTTCCTTATGATTCCCACCAGTGTTGTTTTTGACAGCCATTTTGATATCAGTTTTAGTCATAGTCTTTTAGACTAAAATACTTCTTAGTTTTAGTCTGTTTTAGTCATTTCTATATTTAATGGTTTTAGTTCAGTTTAAATCGACAAAAACTTAAAAAATTTAAGTCTAGTTTTAGTCTTAAAAAAAAAAAAAAAACATATTAGTCAGCTAAAAAAAGTTAATTTTGGGTTTAGTTCCTCTAAAGTATGTTGAACAAACAGGCAACACATAGGCAACATACAAAATGAAGGTAAAAAACAGAATATAGACATAAAAACGTCGCAGATAATAAATATAACGACCAACCTGTGTTGGTAAATGGCTGTTTGAACCATCTTTCTATACATACATTGTTCAAAGATTAGAGGAAATTTGACTTCCATCTAATTTCTGTGCAAAACGTTAGGTCTGAAATTGTTAAGTGTTTTTGAAATGTTATAAATAAACACTATAGATAACCAATTAAAACATAACACACTGCTGCCTGCATCGCTTCACACGTCCTCCACAGAACGACAGAAATATCTGCACTTAGTGAAAAAAGAGAGCCCCCCATTTAAATGAGATTGGGTCACGTCAAAGAGGATTACATCTGTGGGTGGATCAGGCCTCATTTGTCACAATATTATTTTCACTTTTGCAGGCATGACAGCCGATAAAAAAAGTTCAAGTCCACAATATTTGGGTTGTCAAGGCCAAAAAGAAAATGACACTGGGTAAAAAAAATGAATAAATGAAAAAGAAGGGAATTGTATAATTATAGTTCAGAAAGTCTATTTTTTTTATTTTTTGCTCGTTATTCTATTGCACAATTCATAATCCAAATCAAAATAATAATAAATGGAGCACTGAGTTTGTCACTGAAGATTATAGAATTTATCTGACAATACTTTATGCAGTTATTATAAATCAAGTCAGCTGTTTTGTCGACCAGTCATCATCTCGAAGGGAGAGGTAGTTTTTATTTTAATCACGATGGTTACTGAACAACACGATAAAAATCCACTTTTTGGATGAGTTTTGTACCTGCATGTGACAAACGCTGAAATAACTTCATTTATTTACTCTCTGAAGAAAAAGAACGGCTTTTTCTCCGGTGAGTGTGCTTGTGAGTCACGGCTGAGTTCTTAACTCAAGTAGTCATGGGAGTTGTAGTTCTTTCCCTCTGACCTATCACAGTGTCTCTACACAGCCCCGACAACCAATCACAGAACTTGTAGTCGTCATGGGAGTTGTAGTTCTTTCCCTCTGACCTATCACAGTGTGTCTCTACAGCCCCGACAACCAATCACAATACATAAACAAACGCCACGGCCATTTTGAACAGAAAGTAGCTATCAGTTAGCAAAAGTTTCCGGACTTTTCAACACATAAAAACGCTTATAAACAGAGCAGTAAAATTCTGAAATATAGCAAATCACTTTCTACAGTTACACTAAGATCAACGCTCAGCAACACAGCGATTCAACTGTCGAAAACAATGACGGACTCTCTCGGAACCGTTCGGTCCACAGCAGATCCTGGACACACCAAACCACTGAGCAGAAAAAGTTTCTGACAGCATATGCTTGTTTACCCGCTTCAAATGCAATAACTACACAACAGCACTTCCTCGCAGTTTTATAAATGAGCTTATTAGGCAAAAAGTTGACGCGGAGGTCAAACGTGAATGCGCTATTCTGTGACAAGTCAGCAGTGAGTCCAAACAGAACCAGAACCTGACCCACACACACAGCAGCGACAATTTTATGACCCAAACAGCTTCAAACAAGGACAGGATTTATAAAAAAAATACATACATTCGGTTCTTCTCTTCTCACAGTTGGGCTGAATACAAAATAAGTCCATAAATCTTTTCTGGGCTGGCGGCCGGCCGGCCACCGACCGAGCCCCTTCGTGCAACATGCTGCTGCAGGATCTTCCATGGTCCAGTTTGAAAAGGAAGTCACAGGTGAGCGGCGCGCAGCGCGTGGCCATGCTGCATCCACACTGCGGTGGTGGGCGTGACCAAACAGCTGACTTTCCGACACAGAATATAATATGGGCACTTGGGCAGAAATATAAATTATTGATTGAACGAAACATTTTCGTTCAGTCTCGTCTCGTCTAACGAAAACTCACACACATTTCGTCACGTTTTAATCATTAAAGAGCAATGATTATTTAGTTACCGTTTCGTTATTGTCATGAAAAAAGGGGGCGTTAACGAAAAATTTACGTCAGCGTTACGTCAACGAAAACAACACTGATTCCCACCAGTTTGTTTTTGTACTTTTTGTATTTGTTTTCAGCCTCAGGAGTTCTATGCTTCAAAAAACAAGAGTACAAATAGTTCCTTTTTTTTTGCAAGCGTTTCTCAGTGCTGTTGTCATCCATGGATAATCAACAGTACCTTTTTTTACATAATTTTTTTGAACACAATTTTTCTTATACAACACATTTAAAATGTTCATAAACTCATCATATGCTTTGTTCACATCTTCAACATAGACATCGCTCCAATTTTGTTTTGTTAAATCCTTTTTTAGTCTATTTAATGCTTTAATTGATGTATTTATTATTGTTTTCTTCTCTGCAGTTTTATTTGAAATTATAACCTCTTTATTGTAAATTGTAAAAACTGGTAAATGATCACTTAGATCAGTCATCAAAATACCACTTAGTATATTTGCATCAGTTATATTAGTAAATACATTATCAATTATTGTAGAACTGTGTGTTGTTATTTGTGTTGGATTTGTTATCGATGGAAATAAATTTATACTATACATTAAATTTATGAATGTACAGACTTATGTTATTTGAATCGGTCTTATTACCCAGATCAATATTGAAGTCACCACACAAAAAATAAGTCACAATTTTGTTTTGTTTTTCAGAATTTGCATGCCCTGCAACTTATGGGTTGAAGCGACATATTTATGGATTATTTTTCCCACATTTATAAACCAATGTTTGGCTGAGATATGATTGTTTTCATTCATTCTGACTGAAAAAAATCAAACAGTACTATTTTCAGTCACTAGATGGGAGCAGAGTTGTAGTAACACTCTGGCATACCATTGTATCATGTAATAGGTAAATAATAATAATAATAATGTCCTTTTTTGTCATCTGTGTATGTACATAGCTATAATGACAAATTAAAAAAAGTGCAAGACAAAAACAACTGGCCTTTATTTATTATATCTAAAAAAGTTGTCTGGTCATCTGGACATAATAATTTTTTTTTTTTGAAAAGTTTCGTCTCTCATCCAAAATACTTCTTCTGTCTGAGGTAATGTATTCAGATCAGTATTATAAATAGCAACTTCTTGTAGTGGATCAGGTGCTATTTATAATACTTAGCTGGAGACAGCACCTCAGACAGAAGAAGTATTTTGGATGAAAGACAAAACTTTTCTAATTTTTTATTTTTTATTTAATGTCCAGAGAACCAGACTTAACTTTTTAAGATTTTTCTACCTGGATTATTGAGCATGCATCAGGATATTTATTTATTATACGTTATACTTTAGTCAAAGTCAAAGTCAACTTTATTGTCAGAACTGCAATATGTACAGGACATACACAGGATTGAAATTGCGTTTCTCTCAGTCCCTCGGTGCAACAGTAACCATTTAAACACTAAAACACTGAAACATTTAATAAACATAAGCATAAAATAGTAAAAGTGTAACACTGTCCTGAGTTTTTGCATAGTAGTATAAAAGTATGAAAATTTACACCAACACTAAAACACTAAACATTTAATGAACATAAGCATAAAATGAAATGATAAAAGTGTAATACTGTCCTGAGTTTTTCATAGTAGTATAAAAAAAGTATATCTATAAAATAAACTGAAGGTTCTAGCATTGACATTTGCAAAGAGTGTGTCAAAGTATGCAGGACTTTTATATTGAAAACAGACTTATACTGCTACAAAAATCTTTACAACACATATACACACACATGGTAAGTTGCCTTTGGCACAGGGCTGAGAGCAGGGTGTGGTACACTTTTTATCCCTTGGTGTTTGACCCTAGATTAGTTTAATTTGTATGGCATTTTAAACTCATTTGTTTTTTATTTTTTATATGCTTTGTCTGTATTTTGGTAAACCATCTTTGTGTTATTTCATGGCATTTTTTGGTTAACCCTGTGCTATAAGAAATAAGTTTGAGTCAGGCCTTACATGCACACACTAGGCAGAAAAACCAAGGCCTCTGAAAAGCAGCAGGTCTCTCTCTGAGAAAATATGGATCAAAACTAGATAAGAAGCTGCAAGTTGTTGCAAAGAGCTTGGGCTTCTTGTCAAGAAGAAAGAAAATAGTTTTAGGGTATTTAAATCTCATACAGAACTGATCAAGCATATAAATATAATCTTTTATTGGATAGCGATAAAATCATAGCATTTTGAATCATGATGCAGACACACGAAGCCATACGAACAGCAGGCCTCATATTTATCCAAACACACGCTCAAGGCAGGAGCAAGACAACCAGGCCTCTTCTTAGTGTTTCACACAGCTGCAGAAGAGAGTTACTAAGGAAGGTAGTTTTTGCTTTGGCTTCAAGGACTGTTTAAAAGTAACAAAAATTATTTTAACAAAATAATAAGAATAACAATTATTAGAAGCAAAGCGTTATTGCAGACAGATGAAACTTCTTACCAATACAAGCATGCACACAGAGAGACACACAAGGAGTTATAATAATAATAACACATACGCTCTTGGGCAGGTCTGCTTGGAGCAGAAATATAGGTCAGATAGATAAAAACGTGCACACTTTTGGCAAGAGCAGAAGAGAGGCTGCAAGGTTGATTCAAAGCCTGTTAGAAAGGGCAAGCATTTACAACAAAGAAAATCAGACATGCAATGGTTATGTGAAGTGTGTGTCAAGTGATTAACTGGAGATGTGTGATTGTGTATGTGGGTAAAATGTATGTTATTTTATGTTTTCTTTTATGATTCACAGCAAACTAAAGGATGCTTCACTGCTGATGGTTGAAAAATAGTTTTTGAATATTACACAGCACGTTAAAAAGAGTGTTTTTTCCACAGTTTGAGTAAATTTGGGTAAAAGTTGAGGATCTAGGTGAAAGTTGAAAATTTCTTCTGACTGAAAAAAGTTGGAAACTTTACCCAAATGACAGATGGCATTAGGTCATTCTCTGCTGAGGGAGGGTGACAGCTGAAGGAGACATTATGTCACCAGTCCGGTGAAGGCTGAGAAAGTTACCTCATCACTGACCAATGAAAAAACAGGAAAATGACATGGTTGTCTAGAATAGTGGGGGTCAAACCCTTTTCTTGACTATAAATAAGGCTGTCTGAGAGGAGAAAGGGGCTGAAGATTTTTTGAAGACCATTTGGATTACTGGACAAAGACGGACGCTCTGGAACTAAAGAAGAAGATAGAATATTCTAAAAAGACTCTCCTTGGACAAAAAAGGAGATATTTTTGCTTCAGCCTGGATCCCTTGCTATTCTTCTTCAAAAATTGGATTAATTACAGAGCTGGAATATAGCCTCAAATCTTGATTCAGGATTGAGGTATTTTTTCCTTGCCTTTGGTAAATAGCCCCTGTGGATTTGCCGAACAGAAGGTAAGGAAATATTCCCATTCTTGTCCAGAGCATTAAAATTATATTAAATATAGTATAACAAGCAACAAGACTGCTACTATCTGAAAACAGAAAATCAGTTACAAGGATAACTTTGGTTGGTGAAAAATTTGATGAATTTTAGAAGAACCGAGCGCTGACAGGCTGTTTATGTTTGTGGGACACAGTGTACTTTTTATCTCCGCTCTGCTGTTGGGGAATTCCCGTCAGCTCGAATGAGCAATGATGGATTAAAAGCTGCTTTGTTTGTGGAATACTGTTTTTCCTGATCTGGAAATATTTTTGTGGAACAAAACAACATTTCTTGATAAGATTCAACATTAATTATGGAATACAACTGGTTGAAGATGCTGAAATCATGAAGAATTCTTTGAATTTGCTGGATACTCTGGGAAAATTTGATTAATTCAAAAAGAGTTTTTCCCTGAACAAAAGGAGTGCTCTTTGCGGCTGCAGCGAGCTGAATGTTTGGAAAACAATCTTTGATGGATTAAAGCTGATTTTGCTGAAGGAATCCTGAAGATTGGAAAGTCAGTTATTGTTTTCGGGTCACCCGGTCTGACTACGGAGTGAAACCTACCAGCTGGAAGCTGACTGACCTTGGATTCGGCTAGGAGAACACGATGTTCTAATTTTAGCCTCGGGCCTGCTTTGAAGGCCTTGTTCATCAGCATCGCGGAACAACTGAATGGATTACAATATCTTTGAATGGATAACACTTTTGAGGAATAATTGATTTTGCCTGGGAGGATTACCAGATTTTTTAGCCCTGAACAGTTTTGATGGATTACAACTGGGATTTTTAACACGACAGAATTACCTGGAGGTTTTTCTGTGGAATTACAACGAAGACTTATTCAGTCTGCTGGAAGTGCAGACTTTCCTGACTGGATTATAACAGGATTAAATGAAGATTTCTTTGGTGTGATTACAAAACAAGTTTTTCCTAAAGTGGATGATTACAAAACAAGTTTTTCCTGAAGAATTGGAAACACAAGCTTTTCCTATGTGGGATTAAACAAAGATTTGTCCAGTCTGCTGGAGTGCAGACTTTTAATTGGAGCACAACAGCATCACCTGGAGGGTTTTTCTGTAGAAAAATAACAAGATTTCCCTGGTTGAATCATAACAAGGTTTCCTGTATAAAAGTAGAATGCTTAATGTGGAGTAGACCGACATTTTTGAAGAGTATACAAATTATTGATTGGAGTAGAACTCAATTCAATTAAAGCTAAAAACACATTAAAACCCAGCGTGTGGAAGACATCTTTGGTGAGCTGTGAATCATTTTATCTCTTAAATGCAAATCATGTAACCTGATTAAATCTTTTCTGTAGTAAGTAGTGCTTATGCTGTTACCCCTGCAACTAAATAATAAAGAAACATAAAAACGTACAAATTTGGATTTTCCTTTGACTCACCTTGATATTAAATGATGGAAAACTTGGTTCAAGATAACAACAAGATTATTGGAGGTTTTAAATGGTTGTGTTAGCCAAAAAGATATAAACAACATCCTAGGATTTTACTTTCCAAGATCCTAAAATTTATTAGGCCAGAAACAATTACCATCTACAGAGGTAAGCTGTCGTTTAATGCATGTTTCTCCGGGAGATACGATCTGACTCCATTCTGCTAAGTCAGGCTATCAAATCGGAGTGGGACTAAGGGTGTGACATGTCAGATGAAGACAGTGAACAAGCCTAAGTGAATTACCTCGTCTCAGCCTTAATTCTAACTAATCTTGAGACATATCGGGTAATACTCGTGTGCAAGGATAAAAGTTAAAAAACCCGTTACTGGAGAGGCTGGAGTGAGGACTTGTCGCAAGATCCTGCGGCTAACCTCACTCACGTAGAATTAACATGGCGCCCAACGTGCTTAAAGCATAAAGAACTCAAGATAACAAGGCGTGCATCAGTGGACTGACCGAGCGCCAAACCACAACTCTCCTAGGGTAGAGGAGTTGTAGCACGGCAGGACTAGCTACCAGCTAAGTACCCCTATACTACTAGGCAGTGGTGGGGTAAGTGGGGCTTACTAAGGACTACTGACCATGGTTCAAACGGTAAGTTAAGCAGACAGTCTGTTCCCATCCGAAGCGCAAGGTATAGAGTCCGGGAGGCTCTGAGGAACAGACAACTCGAGACGGCAAAAACGAAGAATGGCCACGGGAGTGGCACCAGTAGGACTGGTGGACCAGTCCAACATGAACGATCCAACTGAACCAAAACCTGAGCTGGTATCTACTACCACGACGGAGGATTCTCAAATCCAACAGGCAAAAAAAGGCATGGATCAAGGACAACACCCCAAATCAGTCTGGAATCGACTCGGACGAACAGTTCCTCGAGAAAAGGATGTTGGGGCTCTGAGAGTGGTAGTAAAGGGAAGTAAGAGAAAAGTGACCTTCATTGGGATGCCGGGTGAGACCTTGGTCCTCAAGATCGATCAAGCAGTAAAGTCTTGTGACCTAGACAAACAGTGTTGGGATGAAAAGAGAAAAAACGGGATGAAACAAAATCTAACACGGCCAAAATCAGCCCCTAGGGCTCAACAACAAAACCAACAACAAAGGAGATTTCAAGCCGAGGCAGCTAACACAACACCTCGAAGATGGGGCGACTATGTGCCCTCAAAAGAATATGGTAAAATGGCCCCAGATGAAAGAAAGGCCCTTCATGAATTCCGACTGAGAAGGGGTGGGGGACCAGCTAAATAATGGCCGAGAGGTTGCGTGTCACCCTTGATAAAGTTTATTAGGACGTGTCGAAATCTATGCCAAAGTGGATGGAAAACCTTACCTAATAGGCTCTGGGGCAGAGTGTCTATGACCCGCAAAAACCTGAAAGCAATAAGACATCTTACAGTTCAATTAGCAAACAGGACTGTACAAAAACCTGTGAACATCTCCCCGAAGTAACAGAACAAAGAGTGAATGAAAACGACTTCTCCCCGGCTGGGAAAGAGAAGTTGAGGCAAATCATTAAGTCAGCCTCTATGGCTGGATTCTAAAACAACTGCGGAAATATAGGTCCGAAAACCATGCACCCAATAGAGAGAGTGCTAGGAAGTGCTCTGACTGGAGAAGTTATGGCAGTACTAGAAGGATTGCTTGAACTAACTCACAGAAAAATAAAAACATCACGAGTGGTGACCAACAGTAATCACTGTGCACAAGCCCTGAAAGTGGATTTATCCATTGGGAAGAAAATAGATTTGAAAGTACTAAGGGAATAGTGGTGACTCGCCATGACTTGTGGAAGAAAATAGCTAGAATCAAGCTGAATCTACAAGTTGGAGGTGGAGCTCCAAATATCCCACACTAAAGAAGAAAACTACTGGTAGGGCAATGAAGAAGTGGATCTTATGTGCAATAGAGAAAAATCGTTTTTGTCGGGATCGAGAGTGGGAACAAACCCCGGCGGGCCGAGGGTCCCACAGGAGTACGTGTTAGAGGTTGTGCGTGGCGTGCATGAAGGGCTAGGTCATACGGGCGTACAACCTACACGTAAGGAGTTGGAGAGTCAGGAGCTCTGGATTCCCATGAAGCAAATTCGCAAGGTGCTGCAGGACTGTGTGGTATTTGGTCAATACAAACTCAGGACGATGCGGGCACCTAGTGGATGAACAAACTGGCAGGTGTCACGGGTGGCACTTGTTAACAGTAAGAAAAACAAGAAGGCAACGGTGTTGCTATCATGCTGAAACAATTCTATAGGTCGTTGGGCTTTCCGAAGGAACTGAGAGCTGAGGATGGGACACACTGTCACAACGTACAAGTGGATCACTAGTGTCAGACTTTTGGGGTGATGCGTTTTCTCACTGCCCCCCACGCCTCAAGCCAACAAAGTTGCAGAAAGTACCACAGGTTTAGCCCAAAAATTGGATAGCTAAAAATGCTAAATACCAAAGAATGGAGCACTAAAACTGTGGAAGTAAGGCAACCCTTGAATGACAGGCGTCGAGCTGGAAGACCCTCCCCCGGTGAGGAGCTTAACCAACGTCAATTTAACACGCTGGAAAGTAGCGGGGCCTCAAGGTCAAAGAGGAACAACCAGTCTCCAACACTTCATTTGAAGTTGGACAAAAGGTGTGGGTCAGAGCACAGGATCACCCATCAACAGTTGCAGTAGAGCCAAAATACAACGCCACAGACAATGTGAAGATATTGAACAAAAAACACGGTCGTGTTAACAAAGCAGGGAATCCAATAAATAGAGCAACTGTAGCCGATTCCTAGCTAATTCAAAACCAGAAACCGGATTATGGCCAATGAACCAAGTACCATGCTCCCCTATCGTAGAATGGCCACTATATGCGGGGGAGTTATCTTAAGACAACAACCTCAGAGCTTTGGGCAGGTAGGGCTCTGAAGATCTTGGAGTACGCCAAGAAAAGATACCTGTCAGCAAAATGCGAAATGATGAAGTGGAACAAGCTGTAAAACAGCTGTGAAGTCAACATGGAACCTACTGGCCTGCCCATTGGTGGGAAGGACCAGGAAAAGTTAAGCCCCTCAAAACCTGAGGCGAAGAAAAAAATAGAATGAAACTGTAAACCCCTCAGAACTGAGGTGAAAAGAAAAGATGTACGGGAGTACAACTGAAACCAGTAAAGGTGGATACCTTTATTTGTGGGAAAACTAGGACCACAGTTTTGCCAAGAGTAATGATCTTCACACAATGGGAATTGAGTGAAAGAGGCCCAAAAGATTGTACCTGTGAATGGGAGGGGACTATGGTGAAGTACTATGTAAATTGTCAAACGAGGATGCTGTAGATTCCCAGAACAGCTGCACAAAGTGTAGACACGCCCATAAGACCTGACTCCACCCAGTGGATTAAAGTCTCGGTACGGATGGTCGTGGCACCATACAGAGGAGTGTATTCAGTGGGAGCTACGATACAGCTGATCAAAGACAATAAAGAAGACACAGAAAAGTCCCAACCCAGTAAAACAGAAAAAGCGAAGTGTGCTGAACGCTTGGGCCAGCAAGACATTTCTGAGGAAATGGAAGCACATGAACAAGGAAATGGACAACTAAAAACTGAACGACGGGGCGCTAGAATTATCAAGGGATCTCATCGCAGGAGAAAAGGTAGAGAATCATTAAATCAAGTCATAAGGTGTCCAAATTATATTTGGAAAGGGAAGGATAATATAAAATCTGCAAAAATCATTGAAACATGCTGGTCCTGGGACAGAGACCCGCTTTACAATGACTCAGACTCAGAGGACGAGGCACCCACTTATGTGTGGAATTTGCTGATTCAACGATCCAGGACAGGACCGTATCAACCAGCTCTAATTGTACGGAAAGAACTGGTAAAGTTAGACCGTCCCAAAAAAGACTACACCCTGAACTTTAACAGAAACAAAAATTACTACGGTTCATGTACAATGTTCTACAGGAGCAAAGACCTAACTAAAGGGTCTCTTAGGTGTATCACTGACTACGCAGTAACAAAAGACTCATGGAGAATGCCATACATCCCCAGCCCAATGGGGACACCATGGATCTTCAATGTTGTCTATTTAAGAGTACTTGGAATGCAATTCAAAATCAGATGGGGCCATAATTACAGAGAGCCACATCAAACACATTTCTGCGAGATCTCCATAGGGGAGTTGGAGGTTTGGACAACAAGCCGAGCTATGAAAATAAGCATCTACAACCGGGAAACTAACCCAAACAAAATAGTGGTTGAAAACACTGAACTGCCCCTACGAATGCTGTGTGATCGAGTCTGCACAACCATCAACGATTGGGAAGAATACCCAGTACGAATGGCTTACAGGACGACTGTATCGTACAGAGGACACCCACTTGTCAGTACGGTAACAGCGTTGGAAGAATGGGGTGAACACTATGTGCAATATGGAAGAAAATCCAGGGAAATGTTCAGACAGAGACTGTGGGAGGCGGAGGAACAGCACCGAAGAGGTGAGGACCCATCTGACGAACCTTTTTGTGGGCTGCAAGGCCCCCAGCTTGAACCTGCATGTTGGGGGGTCTACCAATGGAAGTGGGTGTGGAGAGGGTTGAGACCAGAATTGCCACACCCATCTCCTCTCTGCGTGGAACTGTACAAAGGACGTGTGAAAGGAAAAGAGGGCCAGGTCCCAGTGAGAGTCAAATGCGACCACATTGGCAACCTGGAACGCCGGCAGATGGTTGACCAGCTCACACCATGCAACATGCAGAACCCCATAGAAGAGCAGTGACAGAGAAAGACATAATAGACTCAAGACCGATCGCCAAAAATACCAGAAAGTCTCATTTGGATGAACCTCAAGAAGAATATCACCTTAAGCCTTGTCCTCCAACCTCACCATGGATATTTAATGTGGTCTACATGACGATAAAAGGAATAAGTATCAAATTGAAATGGGGACCCAAACCCCAACAGAAATGGCACCTGGAAGGACCCCAGCCTGAACCTACCGAATGGCTGGTGATTCGGTGGAAGTGGGTGTGGTAAAGATTGCAACCTGGATGGCCACACCCCTCTCCACTATATCTGGAGCTCCTCAAAGATCGAGTGACCACAACTCACAGGCGCTCGAGGAGGAAGCCCAGAGCTAAAAGAAGCAAAGTCTTTGAAAAGAAACTCTCTCAACATGACAAGTCTGGAAAGTAGACTAAGTCGAGATGATTCAAACAGCGATGCAGATCCACACATCAATGAAGAAGATCCACACATCTATGAAGATGTACCACAAATCTATGAAGATATGGCGACCCCTGACCGACCTAAGGACTGTTTAAGGATTATGAGAATGGATAAAGCAACTTGTCTACGAACCCTGCTGCGGGGATTCGTAGTGTTAATAGGCTTAGTTATGTTGTTGGTTATTTTGTATCAAGCCGGAATCAGACCATGGAGCCTAACGCATGTAAAAGTCTCCCATGGGAGATCCAAATATGCAAACATGACCTGCTGGGAAACCACGCAAAGAGACATCTTCGTACCATGGGACAGAAATGAAACTGTTGAAAATCTTACCAAAACCTGGGAAAGAGTAAGACTAGCAGGCTATCCAGCCTGGATGTACCGGTTGGGAAACACCCCTGAATGGGTGTCAGCAGTAGAGGCTGAGAACCTAACGGGGCCAGACAAACCCCACTTCAAGGTAATCAATCTACTGATTTTGCCTGAAGGAATTGTGACCTGGATAATGCTCCTGCATCACAACATAAAAAGGACAACGAGATGTAACTGGATTCATCTGGACGATGAAACCCCTGAATGGCACTGTGATTGGGGCTGTCGACCACTAATGGGATTATGCCACCAAGGATATTGGGAGGCTGAAGTGATTTATCCTGCCCCACCGAAGGATGACAGCTGCCAAGCCATACTTCCTCGTTGGGAATTTTGGGGCAATATTCATCTGGACTGTGACAAAGTCCCTCCTTTCATCAGAAGAAACCGAACTGGAGAACATCAAAACCTAACCAAAAGTCAAGACTGTCCACACCGTAAAACACAAGACGGTGCCAGAATCAACGCTACTGAGCAAAGTCCCAAAGTACGACCCAGGAGGTTTGATTCCGAAAGCAGAAAGAAATTGATAATTTTAGCCAACACCGCTTAAAACCCCCCCGGCTCTTGCTAGTATATAGAATTTAGTTTACTTATTTACTTCTTTACTTATTTCACTTATTTGCTTATTTGCAATGTCCTGATACAACCGGCCCAGCTAAGCCGGAAGAACCTGACGACGCTATCCCAGTCAGACCAGCAGTAGCTGATCCCATTGACTCAGAGTCTGACTTGATTCTTGAAGACTCACTGTAACACCACCGCTTCAGTAGGTGTGGATGGCAATGCTGCCTACTCGCCTGAAGGATGTCTGAAGCCAGGGAGAATGCTGATCCTGATGCTCGATCAACAAGGGAGAACGAAGAATCATTGACCACTACAGGATCTCCGGAGATGACCTGAGGAGATGACCTGAGGAGATGACCTGAGGAGATGACCTGAGGAGATGACCTGAGGAGATGACCTGAGAAGGACGACCTCACCTCAGCCGGGCGGCACACGTGGAACCAACCAGGATGACTACACCATGATGGAGGTTGAGAAGAAGCGAACAGCAATCCAGGGTCCAGAGGCTCCAAGGATCCTGCGTGACCTGACGACGACATCTCGGGGTCCCAGATGGCATGGACACAGATGACGAGAAGATCACGATGAGTGTTAAAGGACTTGTTTGAGCAGTACCGCCTGTTTTCAAGCAGGGGATGTCAAAGTATGCAGGACTTTTATATTGAAAACAGACTTATACTGCTACAAAAATCTTTACAACACATATACACACACATGGTAAGTTGCCTTTGGCACAGGGCTGAGAGCAGGGTGTGGTACACTTTTTATCCCTTGGTGTTTGACCCTAGATTAGTTTAATTTGTATGGCATTTTAAACTCATTTGTTTTTTATTTTTTATATGCTTTGTCTGTATTTTGGTAAACCATCTTTGTGTTATTTCATGGCATTTTTTGGTTAACCCTGTGCTATAAGAAATAAGTTTGAGTCAGGCCTTACATGCACACACTAGGCAGAAAAACCAAGGCCTCTGAAAAGCAGCAGGTCTCTCTCTGAGAAAATATGGATCAAAACTAGATAAGAAGCTGCAAGTTGTTGCAAAGAGCTTGGGCTTCTTGTCAAGAAGAAAGAAAATAGTTTTAGGGTATTTAAATCTCATACAGAACTGATCAAGCATATAAATATAATCTTTTATTGGATAGCGATAAAATCATAGCATTTTGAATCATGATGCAGACACACGAAGCCATACGAACAGCAGGCCTCATATTTATCCAAACACACGCTCAAGGCAGGAGCAAGACAACCAGGCCTCTTCTTAGTGTTTCACACAGCTGCAGAAGAGAGTTACTAAGGAAGGTAGTTTTTGCTTTGGCTTCAAGGACTGTTTAAAAGTAACAAAAATTATTTTAACAAAATAATAAGAATAACAATTATTAGAAGCAAAGCGTTATTGCAGACAGATGAAACTTCTTACCAATACAAGCATGCACACAGAGAGACACACAAGGAGTTATAATAATAATAACACATACGCTCTTGGGCAGGTCTGCTTGGAGCAGAAATATAGGTCAGATAGATAAAAACGTGCACACTTTTGGCAAGAGCAGAAGAGAGGCTGCAAGGTTGATTCAAAGCCTGTTAGAAAGGGCAAGCATTTACAACAAAGAAAATCAGACATGCAATGGTTATGTGAAGTGTGTGTCAAGTGATTAACTGGAGATGTGTGATTGTGTATGTGGGTAAAATGTATGTTATTTTATGTTTTCTTTTATGATTCACAGCAAACTAAAGGATGCTTCACTGCTGATGGTTGAAAAATAGTTTTTGAATATTACACAGCACGTTAAAAAGAGTGTTTTTTCCACAGTTTGAGTAAATTTGGGTAAAAGTTGAGGATCTAGGTGAAAGTTGAAAATTTCTTCTGACTGAAAAAAGTTGGAAACTTTACCCAAATGACAGATGGCATTAGGTCATTCTCTGCTGAGGGAGGGTGACAGCTGAAGGAGACATTATGTCACCAGTCCGGTGAAGGCTGAGAAAGTTACCTCATCACTGACCAATGAAAAAACAGGAAAATGACATGGTTGTCTAGAATAGTGGGGGTCAAACCCTTTTCTTGACTATAAATAAGGCTGTCTGAGAGGAGAAAGGGGCTGAAGATTTTTTGAAGACCATTTGGATTACTGGACAAAGACGGACGCTCTGGAACTAAAGAAGAAGATAGAATATTCTAAAAAGACTCTCCTTGGACAAAAAAGGAGATATTTTTGCTTCAGCCTGGATCCCTTGCTATTCTTCTTCAAAAATTGGATTAATTACAGAGCTGGAATATAGCCTCAAATCTTGATTCAGGATTGAGGTATTTTTTCCTTGCCTTTGGTAAATAGCCCCTGTGGATTTGCCGAACAGAAGGTAAGGAAATATTCCCATTCTTGTCCAGAGCATTAAAATTATATTAAATATAGTATAACAAGCAACAAGACTGCTACTATCTGAAAACAGAAAATCAGTTACAAGGATAACTTTGGTTGGTGAAAAATTTGATGAATTTTAGAAGAACCGAGCGCTGACAGGCTGTTTATGTTTGTGGGACACAGTGTACTTTTTATCTCCGCTCTGCTGTTGGGGAATTCCCGTCAGCTCGAATGAGCAATGATGGATTAAAAGCTGCTTTGTTTGTGGAATACTGTTTTTCCTGATCTGGAAATATTTTTGTGGAACAAAACAACAATTCTTGATAAGATTCAACATTAATTATGGAATACAACTGGTTGAAGATGCTGAAATCATGAAGAATTCTTTGAATTTGCTGGATACTCTGGGAAAATTTGATTAATTCAAAAAGAGTTTTTCCCTGAACAAAAGGAGTGCTCTTTGCGGCTGCAGCGAGCTGAATGTTTGGAAAACAATCTTTGATGGATTAAAGCTGATTTTGCGGAAGGAATCCTGAAGATTGGAAAGTCAGTTATTGTTTTCGGGTCACCCGGTCTGACTACGGAGTGAAACCTACCAGCTGGAAGCTGACTGACCTTGGATTCGGCTAGGAGAACACGATGTTCTAATT
>JBBPBX010014592.1:0-26104 GCA_038048925.1 Garcialebias charrua
GAAGATGTGCAACAACCAGTGGTGGTGGCAGCAGAAGATGTGCAACAACCAGTGGTGGTGGCAGCAGGAGATGTGCAACAACCAGTGGTGGTGGCAGCAGAAGATGTGCAACAACCAGTGGTGGTGGCAGCAGAAGATGTGCAACAACCAGTGGTGGTGGCAGCAGAAGATGTGCAACAACCAGTGGTGGTGGCAGCAGGAGATGTGCAACAACCAGTGGTGGTGGCAGCAGAAGATGTGCAACAACCAGTGGTGGTGGCAGCAGAAGATGTGCAACAACCAGTGGTGGTGGCAGCAGGAGATGTGCAACAACCAGTGGTGGTGGCAGCAGGAGATGTGCAACAACCAGTGGTGGTGGCAGCAGGAGATGTGCAACAACCAGTGATGGTGGCAGCAGGAGATGTGCAACAACCAGTGGTGGTGGCAGCAGGAGATGTGCAACAACCAGTGGTGGTGGCAGCAGAAGATGTGCAACAACCAGTGGTGGTGGCAGCAGGAGATGTGCAACAACCAGTGGTGGTGGCAGCAGGAGATGTGCAACAACCAGTGAACAACCAGTGGTGGTGGCAGCAGGAGATGTGCAACAACCAGTGGTGGTGGCAGCAGGAGATGTGCAACAACCAGTGGTGGTGGCAGCAGAAGATGTGCAACAACCAGTGGTGGTGGCAGCAGAAGATGTGCAACAACCAGTGGTGGTGGCAGCAGGAGATGTGCAACAACCAGTGGTGGTGGCAGCAGAAGATGTGCAACAACCAGTGGTGGTGGCAGCAGAAGATGTGCAACAACCAGTGGTAGTGGCAGCAGAAGATGTGCAACAACCAGTGGTGGTGGCAGCAGAAGATGTGCAACAACCAGTGGTGGTGGCAGCAGAAGATGTGCAACAACCAGTGGTAGTGGCAGCAGAAGATGAGCACACACAGCTTGTGTAGGCTGCTGGAGAGGAGCATGAGCAAGTTGTGGAGTCTGCAAACAGAATGTCAGTTGTGCGAACAAAGAAGAGCAGAAATTAATCGTCTCTTACAGGAAAACAGGGAGCTCAGGTCAGAGCTGAATAAAAAACAGCTAGACAAAGAATTTCTTAGGGGTGACACAAAAAAAGTCAGGTACTATACAGGACTTCATTGCTTTGCCGTATTGTTGTCATTGTTTGAATTTGAAATGAAACAGATCCATTTTGAAGTAAACATTTGATGTAATTAAACATTTCCAGTAAATGTGATGAAACAGATCCATTTTGAAGTAAACATTTGATGTAATTAAACATTTCCAGTAAATGTGATGAACGTGTGAGTTAATACATTTTATAGAAAACACACAAAAATGTGCAAATATAAGTCAACAGCATGTTTTACATAATTATGTCTCCCTTGAAGTACAAGCTCTGAGAAATATCTTTAGGAAGCTTCATGCTTTCTGTAGACGTCCAGCCATGTCTGTGTGGTCCACACAAGGTCACAGTGGTTTGATTATGCACCTGTGCAGAGTGGGTGATGCTTCTGCAGGTGAACTTCATCTCCTGCCTCCAGCTGCTGGATGCTGCATGTCTTGTATCTGTGAGGGAACTTTCTCCAGGCAGCAGCGATCACACTGAGTCCATCAGAAGATGCTCCAAGTTCAGGAGTTGGTGTTTATGATGAAACCACATGCTTTAACTTTAAGATTTTTTTTACTGCTAGCTGTATTTTAATGTAGGTGTTTTGATGATTCACACACCATTTTATTTCTGTGTGTAGACACACTGTTACTCAGCATGACCCACGGTGTTCTGGTGGCTCAGAGTCAGAGCAGAACCTGTGAACACAATTAAAATGGTGAATGAAAAGACAATCTATAATATACAGTATATATATGCATCTTAATACATATACTGTATATAGTGATTATAGTAATCTAATCAAGATTTGAAGTCTACATGTTATTAGACATGCTCAAGTCATTAAAAATAAGGTAATTTTCAACTTGGACCTTTGTAATTTAGTTAAAAAACATACTTTAAAAATCAAGTGTTCTCAGTTTTTAATACTCCTAGCATACAGAAGGTTGTTTGATTCTGAAAGAAATGTAAATTAATAATTTATGTACAATTAAGGAGCCAAAAACAACGTACCTTCAACGTATTTACAATCTGGGGGCTTTAAAAATGTCCAAATCATCTACCCAGCTGTTCATAGATTGGACCAGCTCTCCCAGTGATTTGTAATTATAAAAATTATTTGTGGTGTAAACACTGACACAGACCAGGTCTGCTAAAATGACTGTGAAGGGAATGTCAGTGGAGGCAAGTATTACTCCGGGTCTCTGCTCCATTTATTTATTTATTTCAAACGGGCAACATTTCCAATTATACCGATTTTTTCCATGTAGTTTTTTTTTCTCACCTGGGAGAAGCTTATTAGGATACAGTCCACTTTATTTTGCCTGCTTTTCAGAACCGTGACGCAAGAAATCTCCTGAATTTCTTTTATTTTTTCTGAAGACAACAAACATGGCGGTCGAGACCGGAACGCCCCGACACGCCCCCGACACCCGCCCACACAGTGACGTCTGCTCCAAAGCTCTATTCACACAGCAAACATTGAGCAGCTCCTCCTTTAACCTGTTCACTGCTGTCATGCAACTTTTCACACTCCTCAAACATACAAACACTAAGTTTAGCTTTTAGATGAAAATATTTTAGTTTAGCAGCAACAAACGGAAGATATTTAGTAAAATATAACAAATTCTAATTAGACACTAATTTGTTTACGTTACTAATTCTGAGCCTTACCAAAAGGGGATGACATTTATGTTTAGATCTGATGCCAAAGCTATTAGGCATGTGAGCTGTTACACACCCTACACATTTTAAGGTCAACACTTTAGGCCATTGCACTTTCAAACACCCTTAGCCCTGTCCAGAACACGTGCAGTACCTGCGGGGCATCACGGTGTTGAGGCCCATCCAGAGTTTGTTGAGGGTCTGTATGAGCCGGCGAGGCACAGCGGGCTCCAGCAGCAGAGCCATGCTGGCCGTGAGAGCCTCTGCGTAAGGAATCAGGTCTCCAGGTGAAAGCAACGTTAAATGCTCCAGGATCCGCATGAGCCTGGGGCTGCTGGAGGGCAACTTCTGGAAGGCTGGAGGAGCACAAACATTGAATTCACCTTTCAACTACAGAGCACAGTTGCATTTGTATCCACCATGAAAATATTTCTGTAGGTTTTCCCTGCGTGTTACATCCACGAAGTTTTAATAAAAATGCTAAAGAATTAACATTTGAAAACCGTATGGCCAAAGTGGAGCGCCAGCCCCTCTCACCCTGATGAAGCTGACTCTGGGTGTATCTACAGGTGTTGGTGGGGAGCATCATCCTTCTCAGGAGGGGCAGGGTACCGGTCACCTCTTCCTCACATACCCAGTCCTCCACTAGACACAGGTGGGGGTAGTTGGTGGCGAGCAGTCTCAGCAGGGCAGAGTGCAAACCTGAAATCATTCAGTTTGTGTTGCACCTGAATAGTTTTGTTTTTCGAGGTACCTAAAGAGCTCGTTTAGTGTTAACTGTGAATAACCTTACCCCCCAGCTCCTGCTGCAGCCCCTGGGCCTGGGTAACCAGGTACTTAATGGGAATCTGGTCCATCAAGGCTGCCGAGTAGGACTTGGGCTTCCTCTGCATCAGTGCTTAAAACACACACACACAGTTGTGTGAGACGGACCATGAAAAAGTGAACTCAAAGTGCGATGGTTTATAAAACAGAAGGACAAGGGTTTAATCTGGATGTCTAAGAGCTTCAGCGTTAACGTGTTGAAGAAAAGCTAAAGCCATTTTTCTTTGACATGGGATCACGACCACTGATGATGAGCTTCATTACTTCCTCCTTGAAGGAAATGGGAGCACATGGGTAACCGCAGCAATTAAACGGATGGACAAAAAACCTCTGACATGAACGTGTCCCTCTGAAGGGCAGGAGCAGAGCTCGTCCCGTAACAGAACACACTCAATCTAACCTACATGTGTCCTGGTTAGTTGTGCTCCCGCAGCCGTCGGGTTGGCTTTTTGTCAGCTCCAATTTATTCTTTATGAAGCAGCCAACATTCAGAGCCAAGAGAGGAAACAATGAATGACTGTGAGAATATCTCACACAACTTTACAGAGGACAAACGCTTCCTTGCTCTTCTGCTGCCAGACAGATTCCCCTCAAACTAACACAACCTTTTTAGTGAAAGAAACGACAACGAACACTTTAGACAGGAAAGACAAGGACATGGAAAAGAAGTGGGCCTACAGCGAAGCGGCACAGCAGGTAGACTGTTCACTGGGACAGGGATCGTCTTACCGAGCTGTTTGGTGCTCGCCAGCAGGTTCTCCTCGTACGACAGGATGTAGTAAAGGACGAGCAGCTGTGTGGTGATGGAATAGCGCTGGCGCCCTCCTCGACTACTGTCCCCTTGCTAACCAAGAGAAACAAACATCCCAGTTATAGGTGAGGGTCAGCCTGCAGAAAGGGGCTCTGCCATCAGTGAATGTGAAGATGACGTTTGTAAACCATTTACTCACTCCCAGTTTACAAAACCTACTTCAGACACTAAAACCAAATCTGTATAATTTACTGCTCACTTGTTGTCAGTGATGATGTTCCAGTTATTGTTTGTGGGGTTTACTCGGACTTCTACATGAAGTTTTCACACAATACTCGTTTTATTTTTACAACTTTTAATGGGTCTGTTGTTACTGAACTGACCCAAGTAGGAAAAATAGTGGGAAAACAACCAGTTTAAAGTTTTCTCGTTTCGTCCACATTGTTTGCATCAAATAAAGTCTTTATAACCTGATAGACAAGAGGCAAACGTAACCACCGAGTGCAGCGAAGTTCAAAATAAAACATCAGCTACAATTAATTTGATTTGAATTTCCTCTGTTGCTTGCAACAACAAAAAAAGTGGATTAGAATGGTCACAATAACATTTTATTCATTAGGTTAAATTTAACTTTCATACATGATTTTAAATCAGAGAGTAAAATATATTGTTTTCCAATCAAACTTCAAACTATAGATATCAGCTATATCTGTATATATAACTGTAATCATGAGCCTATTAACATCTTAGGGTGTGGATGGAGATTGTTGCCATTCCGTAGCTATCACAATGACTCACAGAGCTCTGGAAGACATTAAGGATCTCCTGCTCCGTGATTGGCTGATTGGTGGCCTCAGGGTTGGCCTTGGATGCTGGAGTGAGGATGGAATTGATGTAGACATCGATTAGAGGAATTAGTTGGGTGTGGATGGGAGTTGTTGTTTCACAGAGTTGACGATAGATCCAGTCCTGAAAAATACCAACAACCGCAGAAGGTAACGTAAGGACAAACTTGTAAACATGAACAAATGTTTTATTGGGTCTATAGTGGAACTTTTCTACATGCAATGTTTTTATATGGTGGGAAAATCAAATTACATATCTAAAAACCCACTGAAATGGAAGCTAAACCAATAAAAGAGCAAAAATGCAAGAAAAAAATAGTTTAAAGTTTTAATATTCCGTTCATTTTACTGTTTTAATGCTTCGGTCTTTGGGAATTTAATAGTCTTAACTTGCAAAATGTGACAGCAAGTGTCCGTGTGAACCAGGAAATAAGTTCTGATTTTAAAGAAAACACATATTTCCACTAAATTTTAGAAAATAAGATGCTTTCATGTTTTTTTTTAATCATAATAACTAGTTATAAAAAGTTATTTCAGTTCATAAAGAGAACAACCTGCCTAAATAAAGGTTGAATGAATAAATCCTATTTTAAAACCTGACTGAAAACTGCAATGGCAGGCAGCAGAGCTTAATGTTTTACAAAAGTCCTGCATGTTGCACATTAAATGCCCGTCGACAGACCTCAACCTCGACTTGTTTAACATTTAACATTGATCTGTGACCTTAACATGTGTTCAAAGTTTCATTAAATTATCTTGAGCACATCAGAAGTTCTGGCTTGGACAAGCAAAGACCTTGTTTTAGTTTGATCTTGATTTGTGACCCTGACCTTGGAGCCGAGGTGATGAAAAGTGTACACTACACTCCAAGTGATGATGCATATGTGCATAAAGTTTTGTTAAATTAGTTTGAGTGGATCAGAACAAGAGGAAGTTTACAAAAGTATGGATGGGGACTATAGCATAATACATACACAGCTTTGTTGGGCGTATAAATAATATTTAAAAAAGCAACAACAACAACAACAACAACAACAACAACTTCCGTTTAGAAATCAGACCTTCTATGATATTTACTGAGATGTGAATGTGAAGCAGGAGCTACCACAGGACTTTGATGACTTGACTTGAACACACACATTTCTACAACCTGCATGTAATGAGTGACTGCTGCAGTGACTGTTAAAAATATATATTTTAATGCCAAACCTGGTAGAAAAACAATCAAATCATTAAAAGACCGGTCTCACCTTGATGGACACTTTGTGTTTGGTGAAGGCCCGGCTCCGAAGCAGCTGGTAAATACAGTGAATTGGGAGAAATCCTGTGATATTGGCGCTTAAATTGTTAGTCACTGCAACCCTCACAGCATGGGCTGTAACCACCTGTAAAACAAACACCACAAACATCTGTAAATGCTGCAACAACAGCAAGTAAACAAACATCTGTAAGAGTAGATTGATGCCACTTCAATGATCTGATCAAACTTATTTGGACTTTTGACGTCAGTACTTTGACTGCAACAATCATGAAAACAGACTTTCTGCACTAAACATCATACATTTATTTATAAGAAGTGATCATATGCATTAGACTGTTTACAGTAATATAGTGAGGTATTAACACACAATGCTGATTTCTACTCGATTGTCAGATTATCAAAACAAACATCTAATTTAATTAATCTGTCATTATTTTAACAATTTGAACAGCTTTCTGAAATTCATGTACTGTTGTGCATTGTATTGCCTTAAATAGCAGTAAATTTCTTATGAAATGCCACCTCTACTATTAAATCAATGAGCGATAATATTCTATTGTGAACCAAGAAGGTTCATTACTTTGCAACAACAAAAAGAAACAAAACCTCAATAAATATTTGGTGTATCTGTCAAATGGTGTAATTTTAGCCTCGGTATGTAATATAAACATGATAACATCAAAAGTAATCAGAAACTGCAGAGTTGTATCTAAAAGTAAGTACAGGTAGTCCCCGACTTACGAGTGCTCTGACCTACGAGCGTCCGGACTTACGAGCTGGCGAACGAGCAGTAAATTTGTAAAAAATACAGCACTTTTTTGTGTTTTTAGATGAAAGTGTGTTAGCTAACCGTTTGGAAACACGTTTCCGACCATGTTTATGAACTAATATGAACGTTTTTGATGAAAAACGAGTGTTCGTAGTAGCGCTAGCATAAATGTTCCAACTTACGAGCGAAAATCCGGACTTACAAGAACACGTGCTTCGTGTTCCAACTTACGAATTTTCGTGTTACGAGCAACTCGCAGGAACGGAACTTGCTCGTAAGTCGGGGACTACCTGTAATCTGAAACTAGCTGAACCTTTAGACACAACTTTTATAGGAAAAATATGAAGGTGTGAGCAGAAAATGTACACAAGGATGGATGATACTTCTGTGCACATACTTGTTCAGTGAAGATCTCCTGAGTGAAGATAGTCTTCATCTTGTTCAGAGAGCTGGGCTTGATGGCAATCTGTAGAGTTAAATGCCACCCCGCAGAAAAAAAAAAAAGGAAGAATAAACAAACAATGAGAAACATCGACAGTGGTAGGCCCTTTGTGAGTGAAAACAACCTGCAGGCAGCTGTGGCAGCATTTTGTAATTCCCTTCTTTCATATTTCATAAGAAAATTCTACATGACAGGCACAGCGCTGAATTGAAAGGATTGCCCTAGGGGTGGAAACAAACAGGATCTAAATCCAATTACATTACACATCTTAGTGGAAATACACTGAGACATGAAAACTATTTAGGACACGGAGCAAACAATAGTGCACTTAATAAGTAATAAAACGGCAAATTGGCCACGGGGTACAGTATTGCCTCGATACGTGCATGCTGCAAGTGTTTCATTAGTGGCATCGTCTGTATATGCACCACTGCTGTAGTGAAGTGAGCCAGTACCTGGTCAGGCAGACACATTTATTGATCAATGTTTCCCTCCCACCATCTGCATTACCTTCATCCCCAAAGTAGAGCACACCAACTCAATAATGGAGCTGAGCTGGTTGCTATGGAAGTACATGGCAACCAGTAATAGCATCTCTCCAAAAGAAGCAGATACGCCCGCAGCACTGTAAGAAGGAACACACACACACACACACACAGGCAGGAGGCATGAAGGACTGCTGATGGTCCAACATTTTACAGGACAGGATTTCAACCAAGTGATTACTGCACGTCCTGAATAAACCAAGCCACAGTGTACTTCTGAAGAGTCGTGTTTGATTTACCAGACTCACAACAAACATGAATACATTCATAAAACCAGCCTTTTATGTAGGTTATGTAACTTATTTGAACAGACAAAAACAAGCAGCTTGAGAAAAAAGTGTGTGGGGAAAAAATATATCTTGCAAATGTTAAGCATAAACACAGAAAATGTACAGGTACATGCAATAATGCCTGCTCCCACATGAGACGCATTAATATGATTTGGTTCTTCTTGTTTGTTTTTACAGCAAGTGTTAATGTTTTTTTATGTTTCAGCTGTTGCACAGTTTCAGTAAACACCGGAGCTAAAGTTCAGGGACAGAAAACAACAACCTGGTGTGTTGCTGTACAACAATAGAGGAAGGGCTGAGCGTTACGGGAATCTTCTAACAATCACTTATCAAGACCAAAACACAAATCATATAAACCACATGAGAGAAAACATTTAAATGAGAAAAATACAGAATGGTTCAATAAGAGAAACTGAATTTGCAGCTAAAAATAAACTTGTTTACCTTGAGAAGCATCCACAGTCTGTCTAATGTTGCACTACTCTATCATTATATAAAAGTACCCATTTCATTATGACCAACAAGAGTCTACATTTCTATTTCAAGAGTTCCTAATCCCAGTCCCAAAGAGCTCCACAGTGACTGGTCTGAACGACTATCGGCCGGTGGCCCTCACCCCGATAGTCGCTAAATGTTTTGAAAACTGGTCATGACCCACATCAAGACAACCGTCAACATCAACGAGGACCCTCATCAGTATGCATACTGTGAGAACCGATCAACAGAGGACGCCATCTCCTCTGTGGTCCACACTGCTCTCACCCACCTGGATCAGAAGGACTCATACGTGCGTCTGCTCTTTGTGGACTTCACATCTGCCTTCAACACCATGATCCCCCAAACTCTGATAGACAAACTATCTACACTTGGACTAAGCCCCTCTATTTGTAACTGGGTACTAGACTTCTTAACAAACAGACCACAGTCCGTGAAGATCCACAACTTCTCCTCCTCCACCATCACCCTCAGCACTGGCTCTCCTCAAGGATGTGTGCTGAGCCCTCTTCTGTTCACTCTGCTCACATATGATTGTACAGCCACACATCCAGGCTGTCATATTGTAAAGTTTGCAGATGATACAGCGGTGGTGGGATGCATCACAAACAATGATGAGTCCAGCTACAGACAGGAGGTGGAACATCTGGAGAGCTGGTGCAAAGAGAATAATCTTCACATGAATGTGAAGAAGACAAAGGAGATGATTGTGGACTTCAGAAGGAACAAACACACCCACACCCCACTGAACATAAGTGGATCTGCAGTGGAAGTGGTCTCCAGCTACAAGTACTTGGGTGTACACATGAATGATAACCTCAGCTGGAGCAACAACACCACCAGCCTGATCAAGAAAGGTCATCAGAGACTCTACTTCCTCAGACGGCTGAGACGTGCTGGTCTGAGCAGCCCAGTTCTCACCTCCTTCTACAGGTGTGCAGTGGAGAGCATCCTGTGCTCCAGCATCAACGTGTGGCATGGAGGCTGCACAGTTGAAGAGAGGAAAGCTCTACAGAGAGTGGTGAAGGCTGCACAGAAGATGTTGGAGTCAGTCTCCCCACCATCACAGACATTTACACCTCCAGATGCAGGAAAAGAGCCACCTGCATCATGAAAGACCTCACTCACCCAGCACACTCACTCTTTGCCCCACTCCCCTCAGGACGGAGGTTGAGGAGCATCAAATGTAGAACCACTAGACTGAGGAACAGCTTCTACCCTGAGGCTGTTAGACTCATGAATAAATAAATAATAAGAATAAACACTGTGAAATATCACATCATGCTGATGCTGATCTGTTTTCTTGTTGCTGTGTTCATCTGTGACCATCTGCTCATACAGACTCATGTTCGTGCTGCTGTTTATAATGATGTTTTTCCACTATATTAGGGCTTAGTGTATTACTAGTTGATGTTTTTCTTAGTTAATTCTAGATGTTATTACTGTTTTTCTCTTGCATTTGTTGTTGGATGTAACTGGGACCCTGTGTACATAATCTCGTTTTCATCACATGTACCACATGCGGTGCAAATGACAATATTCTCTGACTCTGACTAATATCCAAAAGGTAACCACCATCAAAAACAGAACCTTCTTACCTCTCAAAGTATTCTTCCTCTTTGATCATCCAACTCAGCCACATGACCATCAGCTGTTCTTGCTCTGGAGTGCTAAAAGAACGAACACAGAAAAGAAGAAGTAAATAACAAATTTCGGGGCAGCACGGTGGCACAGTTGGTAGAGCTGTTGCCTCTAAGCAAGAAGGTCCTGGGTCCAATCCCCAGTTGGACCTGGAGTCTTTCTGGGTGAAGTTTGCATGTTCTCTCTGTGCATGCGTTGAGTTTCCTCCCACAGACCAAAAACATTAGTCTGAATGGTAGCTCTAAATTGTCTCCAAGTGTGAGTGAGAGAGAATGGTTGGTTGTCTCGTTTGTCTCTATGTGTCCCTGTGATGGACTGGAGACCTGTCCAGGGTGTCCCCCGCCTCTCGCACAGTGACTGCTGGATATGGGCACTTGTAACCCCCCATGACCCGAAAAGGAAAAAGCGGGTAGAGACGATGGATGGATGGATGGATAACAAATTAAATTTACCAAACACAGTGAACTTTTCTGACATGTAGCGACACCATCAGGAAATCATAATATTATACCACTGGGAGATGAACAGGTGTTGTGATGTCACTTTTATACAAAGCCAACAGTAAACATGTAAATAAGACTAGTTGTATGTACCTGACCAGGGTAGGGAAGGCCAGCAGCTTGCAGAAAGACAAAGAGACAAAGCGAACGCCAGCAGGAGTGGCCGGAGGACGGCTGGTCATCAGCTGCAACAGCTGCTCTGCCTCTTCATCAGTGGGTCTAAAAAATATCATAAACATATCAAAAGTATCACAGACCGTCAACAAACTATTATACAGCAATACATCAATCTATAACAATGGACCCGGCAACACCTGGTGTAACCTTTGACCTTAGAGCTGGGGTGATGAAGTGTGTGTCAAGTTTTGTTAAATTATCTTGAGCAGATTAGAATTAATGGGTGGACAAGGAAAAGTTTGTAAATGTACATACGTAGGTACGGACATAGAGACAAAGACTAGATCATAATGTGCCCAAAGGCCGTTTAAAATATTAAAAAAGTTGTTGTGATGTAAAAAATGTACATATCACAAAAGATTAAACAAAAAATGAAAAAAATGAACATTACAGCCTGACCCCACATGGGGCGTTGGGGCTCACCTCAGACCAGCGATCCCCATGAGAGCACAGTAGAGTCTCAGCAGAGCGCTGGCCTTCACAACGTGCTCCTCCCTGAGGCCAGAGTACCCTGAACCACCTTCATCCTCCATGTCGTTCACACTGGGCATGTGGGTGCTGCGTGAGCGGGGCAGGATGGCCACGAGCTCCAGCAGCAGCTGTCTGCGCATCTGCCACAGAACAGAGCTGCTTTCTCTCTTGCGCTGGCAGCACAGAGTAAAAAGGAGGGAGAGAGGAGTCAAATGCAGCACTTGTCTTCAGGTTTCAACGTTGTAGCACAATCAGTAAACAGAAGCTTGTTGTGAAGTCTAAATATAGAAATATTAGCACAAACACATGATCCTTTTTCTACTTTCTACTATAACTCAGATGTAGGCTTTAACTTGCACAAGTTGAGAATATGAGAAGAAATGGTGGTGACATTTAATAAAGCTCCTGTTGATATGTGCTGTAACACAGCAGGGTGTTTTGTGTGGGTGCTTGCCACTTCTTTGTGTTCTGGTTGTTTAGATTTCATCCATCACAGCTAGACATTTTATGACCACTTTAAAGAGGGATTTAGTGAAATACTTACTAAGAATTATTACATTGCCCATTGCAGATGGATCTTATAATGACCTCAGTTTGGAGAAAGAGTTTATTTCTAACAGGACTGACAAGCCAAAGGCTAGTCTGAATGAGGCCAAGACGAAAGCCGATCCGTGCCGTCTCAAACAGCTCCAACCTTCACAATTTCACAGCAGTCCATGCAAACGCTACACTGTAAACCTTCACACTGCTGGGCTTTTCTATTAATTTTGGCATAAATATTACAAAGTTCCTGCTCAAAGAGCTTCATCAGAACTGCTTCAGCTGCTATTAAACACACTTACAAATAACCATGTAATTTCAGGGTAAATACAGAAATTATTAAGTGAAATTTAATACCTTTTTAATACCATCACAATATTTTTTAATACCATCACAACACTGAGCTGCAACCGTAGCGGCAACCTCTTGTACTTCAGTTCAGAGCAACTAATTGTAAAGTGATAGATTACTGTCATTTTCTTCCTAAACTTTGGTAGTAAATGTAGTTTTATAACAATTACTGGATACATCAAGTTGCTTCTTGCCTCAATAAAAGCACTGACCTATTATTTAAATCTAACCCAAGACAAAAAGTTTAATTGTTCCCACACATAACATATCTCTAATGGCAAACGAAAAACTGTAAACTTGAAAACAGAACAGTTTAGTTAAAAGAATTTTGAAACATGCACAATTCAAAAAGAGAGGGAGAAAAATAATAACTACTGTATTTTTCATCCTGTAAGTCGCAGTTTTTTGCATAATTTACATGCCTTGCAACTTAAAGGCTGAAGTGACATATTTATGGATTTTTATTCCCATATTTATAAACCATTTTTTGACAAATATGACCGTTTACATTCATTCTGACTGAAAAATAAAATAAAATACAGCAGTAATTGATGGTCCCAGGGTGGTAATAGTTGTATGGCATGCTGTTGGCTGTTGTATCATGTAATAGGAAAATGTGGCTATAATGACAAATTCTAAAAAGTTCAAGACAAAAACAACTGGACTTTATTTATTATACTATACCTTATACTTTGTTTGTTTTTTTCTTGCACTTTTTTAGAATTTACCATGTCCTGGATTACTGAGAATCTTCACCAGCTATTAATGACTCAATCGGCCTGCCATACCCTCCCCACCTCTCTGCTTGGATTGTTAGCACCCTGATGGTTGTTTGCTATTCACAGAGGGCTGAGTGATGCCCTCTGTGAATAGCAAACAACCATCAGGGTGCTAACGATCCATCGTTAGGCTGATGGTCCTCCTTGATCATGTGAGCAGCTGGTTTCAGGCTGTCATCAGCCAACTGGTCGATCCACTGTGAGAGGGTGCTATTTATAAGACTGAGCTGAATACAGCAGCTCAGACTGAGGAAGTCTTTCGGACGAAAGACGAAACGTTTCTACAATTTTTTTGTTTTGTTTTGTTTTTTGAATGTCCAGAGGACCAGACTTAACTTTTTTAGATTTTCTACCTGGATTATTGAGCATCAGGGAATTGTTTAGGTACTTTTCTTGTTAAGTGTCGGAGAAAACAGCTGTGTTCCTCTTTCCTGTTTCTCGTCCTCTGCGGTGCACACAGGCTGCGAAACAAATTTTTTAATAAAGCTAATTTGACCATTAACTTAAATTTATTAAGAAAACGTTAGACTGAGACACATCTTTGCTATAATTTCGAGCTAAGAAATAATTGTTTAGGTACTTTTCTTGTTAAATGTCGGAGGAGTAAGCCGCGTTCCTCCTTCCTGTTTCTTTTTACAGACATAACAATGCCTTGCCTCTGCCAGCTGTAGGTGCGAACGCACACACTGACTGACGATATGACGTCATTGTTTTAGCTAAGGTCCTACTCGGAACATAAAATTAGAAAAGATAAATAAATTCACAGACATTTTTTTAGCCGACAGAACGAGAAAAATATAGTTGTGTAGGTTTAAAAAAATGAATACCTCGTCAGATGACATTTATTACTTTTTGATACTTTTTAATGGCCGTAATTTGTGTTAATTTTATTTAATACCTTTTAATACCTTTTACAACCCCGCGGATACCCTGAATTTACCGTCAAACTGAAAGCGGTATAAAAACTTATAAAAGAGCATTTGCACTACCTGAAAAAACAAACTGTGAAGACTGGAAGTGCTTTAAAACAGCAGTACAGTATTCGTCGGTCTATAACACACAGTTTTTTTGCTCATTTGAATGTCCTGTGTATTATACACCGAAGCGTATTATCTATGGATTTTTTCCCATATTTTTAGACCCATTTTTGGCTCTGATTCGCCGTTTTTCATTTTGGCCAAAAAATGGTGCAGTACCACTTTTGTCCGCTAGCGGACACTTCCAGAGAGTCCACCGACCGTCATGTGTCCGAAAAAAGCCTCCTCTGCTCGGACTGAATGTCGCTGCCCGGCTCCCTGCTCTGGAGGTAGCTACCATTTAGCTGTGTTGTTAGCGTATTTTTTTTAGCAAGATAACTCATAAACCACACCGCAGATTTTCTTGAAACTTACAGAGTGTAATTATTTGGTGGTCATTTACAACCTGTTAGCTGCAGAAGATATTTAGAGCTAAAAAAAAAAATTGCTTTTAGCATGTTAGCTGTTAGCTACCATAAACAGATACCTACTGTTTAGATAAACAGCTCAGAAACCACTCGGTGGATATTTTTTCTGCTTACAGAGTGTAATTATATGGCTTCAATTTACAGACTGTTGACCTGTAGAAGACATTTGAGATAAAATTCGATTTATTTATAATTTATTTTCGTAGCGCCCCCGAGGCTGTTTGGAAAAAGTCAAACCGAAACAATTTAAATTCAGCAGATTTGACCATTTCGTGAATTGATTAAGGAACGGTTAAGCTCGGGAACCCTTGTGCTATAACGTCAGCTAAGAAATATATTTTTTCTCAGCAAAGAAATACAGGTAGTCCCCGACTTACGAGCGAGTTCCGTACCTGCGAGTCGCTCGTAAGATGAAAATTCGTACGTCGGAACATGAAACACGTGTTCTCGTAAGTCCGGATTTTCGCTCGTAAGTCAGAACATTTAAGCTAGCGCTACTACGAACACTCGTTTTTCATCAAAAACGTTTCATACTAGTTCATGAACATGCTCAGAAACGTGTTTCCAAACGGTTAGCTAACACACTTTCATCTAAAAACACAAAAAAGTGCTGTATTTTTTACAAATTTACTGCTCGTTCGCCAGCTCGTAAGTCCGGGACCTCATATGTAAGAGCGCTCGTAAGTCGGGGACTACCTGTAATAGTTTTTACCGTTTTAATCTTGTAAAGTCCTTCCGTGCTGATGCTTCTGTGGTCGCCATTTTAAGCAGGGCAAACTAGGCGCTGACGCGTCGCGTAGCGGTGACGCATAATAGATGCATATTAAACACCGAAGCGTATTATACACGGATTTTTCAAATATATTGGCAATAATTGGACAAAGCGTGTTATACACAGGAGCGTGTTATAGACCGACGAATACGGTAATCTCCTCAGGTGTTTGGACATGCTCTTAGTCTCCAAACAGAAGTTGAAAAGCTATCTACAACAGGTAAGAGAACCTCTCAGACATTATAACTCTCAACATTTAGCTGGTCCTCAACAGTTTTGAAATATTCTACATAGGCAGTAATTTAAATATAAATGTTCTGAGGGATCAGTAGTATTGTTCAACAGTTTTATGATTTCATTAAAACAATCTTTGATGTCTTTTTATTTGTAATGTTTTAACTAAGTGAGGGCTTTATTGCAGAGGTCTTGTAATGTGTTTTATCTTTGTGTGTGTGTTGAAAGTTAATTTTAAGCTTCTGTTTGTTTTGGGAAAGACGCTTGTGAAAAAGATTTTGAATTCATCATTGATCATTTGTACAGGCAAATACATTTTTTTGTTTGTTTGTTTTTTAAGTAAACTCTAATATTTAGATAAAACTGTCCAGAGGTTTGAACTTATCGCTAAAATTAATCAGATGGGACCACAACTACAGTAATTGGACTTTGTGACATATTAGATGAACATTGGATTTAATATTATACATGTAATGTGAGGTATGAAAAAAACTTAAGATTTTCTTTTTATATCACTAGAAATACTTATCCAAACAGTTTATTCTTCTTTCAGTCACAAAGATTTTGAGATGTTTAAAATCCTTCGAGGTTATAAAACACATCTTAGTAGGACAGACTAATTCAGAGCATATTACCGGTAGTTG
This sequence comes from Garcialebias charrua, assembly GCA_038048925.1. Taxonomy (NCBI): domain Eukaryota; kingdom Metazoa; phylum Chordata; class Actinopteri; order Cyprinodontiformes; family Rivulidae; genus Garcialebias; species Garcialebias charrua. The sequence goes on from JBBPBX010014592.1 coordinate 16,535, forward strand.
AGATGACGTTTAAGATTTTTAAAGACAGAGTTAGAGCTTGGGAAAACAGCACAATAGTTAGGAAACTCACAATCATAAAGGGAAAAAGTGTACATTGATACACAAGAATTAATGTATAGTTTTCTATAGTTAAATACCGGTAGTTTTAAAAAACATTTTACTGATTGACTTTATGAAGTCTTGTGACATGAAATCAACTCTTTAAAGTAAATGTATAATGTATAAGGAGTTTTATGTCATCTCATTTCTGTGTTGTGTTTGTATAGTGGCGATATTCAAGAGCACCGTACTTTTCGCTGTATAAGTCATGTTTTTTCCCTCCATAATTTGCATGCCCTGTGACTTGATGGATTTTCCCCATATTTATAAAGCATTTTTTGGCTGAGATATGACCGTTTTCATTCATTCTGAATGAAAATATTGAACACTACCATTTTCAGCCACTAGATGGCACTCGAGTAAACCAGCCACTAGGGAGTTGGAGTGAGGACAGAGGATGCAGAGGACAGAGTGAGGTGGAGGAGGATGACTCGCTGTGGCGACCCCTGAAGAGGGAAAAGCCGAAAGAAGAAGAAGATGGCACTCGAGTAGTAAGGCATATTGCTGTGTCATGTAATAGGTAAAAGTGACTATTAATGACACAATCAGCTTGCCATAGACTGCCACAGTTGTCTGCCTGGAGCAACCGAATCAGCTTCATTTCGCTGTGCCGCCCCGACGAAATGAAGCTGATTTGACCATTGAAGTGCACTTATTAAAGAAAAGTTCAACTGAAACACACCTTTAATATAATATCAAGCAAACAAATAATTGTTTTTAGGTGGTTATCTTGTTAAATTTTGAAGAAATGGAATGAGTCGCCCACTGCGCATTCATGGTTCTGCGTATTGCCATTTGGCAACCCATCGATTTTTAGCACAACACTGACCCACATTTTCGGGTTGTCAGCGGTGACGCATAATAGATGCAACTTATACAGCAAAGCAACATATTTAGGGATTTTTCTACTTTATTAGACATATTTGGACTGATGTGACTTAATGAGCAGTGCGACATTTACAGCGGAAAATACAGTAAACAGTTGTCCCTCACCTGTTGTCCGTTACGAATGAACATGCTGAACCAAGTCCGGACTTTACTATTTGTTCCCAACAGCAAACCGCTCACATACGACACAAGCGGGCTGACTGCCTCATCGGCTGCATCTGGTTTGTAGTCCAAAGTAAGAGCCACACCGAGACCTGGCAGATGACACTCCTCCACCTGAACACACACAATAATCTCTTATGATTCTATTCATTGTAATTTAATGCAATACTGTAAATTTGACAAGATTATCACTATGTTACATCTAAAGTACCACACACACACACAGATATGCTCATCAGACCATGAAACACTCAATCCACTGAAAATATTTCCAGCACAGCTTCACATTAACTCCCAACCCTTCTATCTTAGTAAAGGCACATTTGAGTCGTGCTGAGGCATCATTCTGCAAGGCAATGAATTTGCACAACCTCCTGGGGCCTTGTTCAATAACTGACCCAGCACTGTAACCTCCTTGAGAGGAGGAGGGAAGCAAGAAGACAAATTCCTCCCCTCAGGGTTAGCACCACAAAGTGTACCACAACATAAATCAGTAAGGAGACAAATCCCTTTCACTAACCTTTACGATAGGAGTCCATCTTGGTAAGAAAAGAAAAAAAGTTGACGGCAAAACTGAGACAGATACCGTCAACGATTTCCCACTCTGCACTGCTCAGTCTTAGCATATAATATCTACCACTGAGTTTATGTTTTGATACCATCTCTGTTCAAGCCACTTTGAACCGTTTCATATACTGTATCTGCAATAATAATAATAATAATAATAATGAATTCAATTTATAACGCACTTTTCATTAATGAAAATCTCAAAGTGCTACAAAGTGCAACAAAATTAAATGTCAATAAAACAAGTAATAAAACAAATAAAACCAATAACAGTATCAACTAAGATCAAAAATAGAATCATGAGGAGGTAGAGTATGCTCGGTTAAAAAGAAAGGTCTTCAAACCGCTCTTAAAGTCAACCACAGACTGTGGGGCTCTCAGACAGTCAGGAAGAGAGTTCCACAGGCGGGGGGCAGCCACACTGAAAGCCCGGCCTCCCATGGTCCTTAATTTGGTTCTCAGAATGTGAAGGAGATTACTGTTCTGTGACCGCAGAGACGGGTGGATGAATATGGAACAAGAATATCCTTCAGATAATCTGGTGAAGCTCCATGTAAGCATTGATGGGTAATGAGAGCAGTTTTGTACTGAATTCTGTAGGCGACAGGAAGCCAATGAAGGTTATGGAGAATGGGTGTAATATGTTCAAATTTACGAACTCTCAACAAGATCCTTGCTGCACTGTTTTGAATATATTGAAGTTTCTGAAGGTTTTTGCCAGGGATTCCAATAAACAGGGAGTTGCAGTAGTCGAGCCTGGAGGAGACAAAAGCATGGACGAGCTTCTCAGCATCGGAAAAAGTTAGGGATGGGCGAAGTCTGGAGATGTTTCGAAGATGGAAGAAGCAAGTTTTAAACAGAAGCTTAATGTGATTTTCAAATGTAAGATTGGAGTCCATTTTTATTCCAAGATTAGTAACAGAGGTGGAGAGGGGGATGTCTTGTCCAGAAAAGGAAAGTGTTGTTATAGGAGATGTTTGTACCTGGTGAGGGGTGCCAATCAGTATGGCCTCAGTCTTGGAGCAGTTTAATTGAAGAAAGTTCTGATTCATCCATGCCCTAATTGCCTCCAGGCAGGTAGAGAGGGCAGTGAGTGAAGATGGAGATGGGGATGATGAGGATGCTCCAGTCCTGATGTAAAGCTGTGTATCGTCGGCATAACAGTGAAAAGAAATGTTGAACTGATTAATAATTTGACCTAAAGGCAGCATGTAAAGGGAAAACAGCAGGGGCCCCAGAACTGACCCCTGAGGGACACCACAGGAGACAGACTGTCTGGGACGTGGCGTTGCCAAGACTAACACATTCCAGCCTATTGGAGAGGAAAGATTTGAACCAGTCCAGGACAGTGTCACAGAGACCGACCTCCACATGAAGACGGTGGAGGAGGATACTATGGTCCACAGTGTCGAAGGCTGCAGTGAGGTCAAGGAGGACAAGGATGGAGGAGAACCAGTGTCAGCAGCCATGAGGACATCATTGGTAACTCTCAGCAATGCAGTCTCAGTACTGTGAGCTGCTCTGAATCCAGACCGAAACTTCTCATACAGAGAGTGTTGCTGTAGGTGGTCCTGCAGCTGAGCAGCAACTGCTTTCTCCAGCACTTTAGACAGAAAAGGGAGGTGTGAAATTGGGTGGTAATTAGAAAAAATATACAGAGGCATAAAGCTGCAGTGTTGCTTTTATTGGTTTGTTCTTAGGAGAAGCTACAAAGCCATTTAAGATGTGTGATAACAGTCAATAATTATGCTGAGATCACACAACCATGTTTCTGCAAACACAACCATCCCTAACATAAACATTGCCTTTTGGAAGTCTTGCAACAAAATATGCTAAAAACGTGCTAAATATCCATTTGTGTTTCAACATAACAAGTACCGGTAACAAATTAAATTTAAACAAACAGAATAGCAGAGGGGGGAATATATCGCCACTGGAAAGAGACGTTTCCAAACTAAGAGAACCCATTTCGTACTCACATAAATAAACATGGAGGTTGTCCATTAGTGGCCTCAGTCTGGAGTCTTGTGAGGATATTAAAAGAGCTACTCACCACCATGGCTCTGATGTTGAGGGCCTGTGAGGGATTCATCTGACACAGCTGCCTGAGGGCTTCGGTCCTGCGCCGACCACCCACACTCTCCTCGTCCTGGCGTTCTCCATTCTTGATTAGACCTTTGCAAACTGCAGCCAGACACAGGAGTATTTACCACCCTGGGAACACTAGCATGCTGGGACATTTCATTCAGCTGCTCTGCTGAATAAAAAACATGTAAACCGAAGCCTTTCATACATTTCTGACAGTATCCCCTCTCTGTTGCTATGGCACAGTCTTGTACTCCATTAGAAGTACACACCACAGAACCATGACTCATTTGCCCCAGAGGGAGCAGAACTCTAATCTCATCAGGAACGTATTATCTCATTTTCCTTCAGTTTTCTTACAGCAGACTGCTTATAAAGTTAAATATTATGGATAACTAAGACTGTGGTATTTTCTGAAATTGTATTAGTTTCTGCCTCTGCTACTTGTGGAAAACAGCCAGTGGAGTTTAGCCTGGCTACCAGCCGGTGTTCAGAGTGACTGACCTTGATGCTTCTAAACAGCCCCATTCACAACACTTCACCCTTCAGTTCACTTTGACGCCCTAATGAAACAACCTTCTTTAGTAATGAAGCTAAAAGGATTCCTTGATGCCAACAGCTGTGAAACAAATAAATACTCTATTGACTTAGCTCTGACCCTGTGTGCGATAAGGAGGCACTGGAGACAAGCGGCATTCTCCTTCTTTAATTTGTTTCTCAAACAGCGCTCTGAATCAGAGACGTGAACGTTTATCATCAAAGACAAAAGCATACACCCTTGGGTCAGTGGCATGACCACAGTTAAAGTGAAAAAAGGCTAAAGTTATGAAAATGATAAAAACATAAAGTGGCACTTGATTAACTCTCTTTTTAAGTATATTAGAAACTTTTAGTGTAAAGTTTTAGATCCAGTGATGAGTTAAAGCCTGCTCTGAAACAGCCAGCCCTAACAATATGAAATTAGTAGAGGTAATATGCAGCCACGCTGTCTTTACACTATTTACTGGCAGTCGGTGCAGCTCTCTAAGACAGATGAAGTACCTTCATTAAAGCTGTCGGGCACATTGGCAACCAGCAGGCACTGAAACCAGTCACCATTGCGGACATGCAGCAAAGCCTCTGCCACATCCACAATGGGCAGCAAAGATGGCAGCTCTGTGAGTGAAAACAAAAAACAAAAGCACTTCATAAAATACAGGACACAACAAGACCTAATAACTTAAACAAGTAACTTTTTGATAAAACATTTATCAAAAGTATTTAAACATATACATTCTTAAAATGTTCTTATGTAAAAAAAAAAAATAAAATAAAAAACTCCACTTGATAGATGAAACATTGTCTTTCGCATTCCTATTTTTTATTTTAATTCTACGGTAAATAAGACAGTTCCATTTAAAGCAAAATAAAACTAACTCACAGGAACTTTGTGGGATTTATATTTATCCCAAGGACTCTGACATATAGAAATATTAGAGCTTGAAAACAACAAAACAAAAAATAAGTAAATAAAACTTTCAGAGGTATCCTTACTTAACATAAAATGTGTCCTTTTTAAACAGACATGTCGGTCACAAAAAACAAAAATACAAGAGACAAGCACAACAAAAATGTGCAAATGTTGAGATCTTTGAAGTGACTATTAAATAAATAACATCCAAAAATCTGTCATTTTTAGAAAAAATTTCACTTGTGATTAAAAAAGTTGTCAATCGGCATAAACAAAGAAAAAGTTGATTTATTTCCAGTTTTCATCTCGACGTGGAGCAGAAAAGAGGAAAAACAATGGCACGTCAAAACACCTGATGGAAATCACCTACACTAATCTAAGACCATCTAAAAATACTCAAACTGCCTTTACCGCAGCCGATAAACATTAGCAACTATTCTTTAAGCTGAACAAAACATTAGCATCTAAAATCCACTAATATCCAAACCTTCTCACTTTGCACACAAAAAGACAGCTGAAACGAACGGAGCTGGTACCTGCTTGTAAAATGCAGAGGACATCTGCCACTTCTTCTAAATACACGGGGCTTTCAAAGAGCTCAGAGGACTTCAAGAAGAACTCTCCATTGGAGTCTGTCACCTGAGAAACAGCAAAGGAATTCAAAATCAGGCAACTCATAGCAACCTAACAAAAGAAGAAAGAGAAAATTCTGGTTTCAGTCTATATGCGTACAAAAAAATTTAAGGTACCGTATTTTTCGCCCTATAAGTCGCGTTTTTTTTGTTGCATAATTTGTATGTCCTGTGACTTACATGCCGAAGCGACGTATTTGTGGATTTTTTTCTATATTTATAAACCAACTTTTGACTGAGATATGACCGTTTTCATTCGTTCTGACTTAAAACTATTGAACAATACCATTTTCAGTGGCTAGATGGCACTCTAGTAGTATGGCATACCATTGTGTCATGTAATAGGTAAAAGTGGCTATTAATGACACAATCGGCTTGCCATAACCTTCCACCTTCGTCCAGCTTGCCTTGAACCATCAAATCAGCTTAATTTCGCTGTGCTGCCCCAGAGAAATGCAGCTAATTTGACCACTGAAGTGCATTTATTAAGTAAAAGTTCAGTGGAGACACATATTTACTATTATATCAAGCAAAAAAAATAATTGTTTTAGGTGCTTATATTGTTAAATTTTGAAGAAATTCACAGCAAGTCCTCCCGTGCACGTTCCTACTTCTGCATACTGTATCGGGTTTTGAAATGCAGCTGATTTGACAGCAAAAGTGCATTTATTAAGCAAAAGTTAGACTGAGACACACCTTTACTATAATATTGAGCAAACAAATAATTGTTTTTAAGTGTTAATCTTGTTGAATTCTTGTTAAAGTCCTCCTGTGCACGCTCCCGTGGCCGCCATTTGGCAGCCAATCGATTTTTGGCACAACACCAGCCCACATTTCTGGGTTGTCAGCTGTGACGCATAATAGATGTGACGTATACGGCGAAGCGATGTATTTATGTATTTTTCAACTTTATTAGACATATTTGGACTGATGCGACTTATAGGGCAGTGTGACGTGTACGATGGAAAATAGGGTACTATAGTTCCCAAAACCAACGTTGACAAATAAAATGTGCATGATTGCATTTTAGGGTGATTTTTCACACCAAAGCAAGTTATGATTAACATATTATCCTTAGTTTCAGTTGCGTTTATGAAAGAATATTAAAAAATTCAAGCAACTTTTCTTTTACAAGAGGTATCCGTTCAGGTTGATTAGTATAAATTATTAAAAACCAGTCAAGTCTGTAGTGGTTTAAGCAACAAATCAGTGTGCTGTTTAAGTGGACCATACAGTTGGTGTTACTATTAATATAAAAAATGTTAAATAATGTTTGAAAACCCTACATATAGCACTGTTATTTCCAAAGTGCCGTGTTGTCATTGGTTAATGTAAGAACCTTATTCATGATAGCCAGCAGTTCACTGAGAGTCAGACGAAGTCTCCTGAGGGGATCACTGTGTTCAAACTCCAGGGTCAGGCCATGCTGGAGCTGCGACACCAAGATGCTCTCTCCATTCGAACCACCAGCCTTATGTCTGAAAGGAGAGGCAAATTACTGTGATAAAAACTAAAATGAACACTGAATATAATTATACAGTATGCATTAGGGGGTATAACGGTTGTACATGTATTTAGTTATACTGTGGAAGTACGGAACAAGCAGATGTTTGGGATGGGTACAGGGAACTAGACAATGCCACAGCCATCACAGGTGATCACTGCTCCCTGAGCCATGACAGAAGAAAGAAGAAAAAGCTGCTATTTAATCTTTTTAATTTATTTATTATATTTTCCTAATCCAATACCATTCTGGAGTTTATCAACATTCATTCACCCTTTATTTATACAGGCTGGCCTCATTCAGATAGGATGAAAAAGTAAGAATAATTTGACTTTTACATGTTATGGTGAAGTTATCTGACTTCCATGGCACTGCCTTTGGACCGTCCAACTTACCGTACATTTATTGCTTTGACTTTCTGCTTTTGCTTAAGGGAGAGTGATTGTAAAAAAAATTAAAAAGTGGGGGAGCATTTGTTTTTCCTTCCTGTTTTACCAAACCATGACGCTCATATCAAAGTTTATGCTCAATAATCCAGGTCAAAAATCCAACAATGTTCAGTCAAGTTATCTGGACAGCTTCTTTTGTTTTGTTGAGAGACCTTTCACCCTTCATCCGAAGGACTTCATCTGTCTAAGGAGTCACAAACTGTTTTCCCCACCAAGCAGCACACTCCTTTAGTGTACCAACCAGTTTGCTGGTAATAAGATGGTTTCTGGTTTCATGACCCTCATACTGATGTATAAACCAAACCATGGCTCTGTTACACCCTTCATATGTTTAAAGTCACAAGAGTTATTGATAATATCGTTCATCTGTACCTGAGCTGCTGTTCCTTCCGTGCGTCCTGCTCCAATGCGTGAAAGTCGACAGACAACAGCGCCACAATAGAGTTGACAGCTTCCACTCCAGAGAGGAGGCGGAGGATGAGGTTCTTGTCCTGCTCCCAGGTCTGGCTCTGATCTGCAGGAGCACACAGAGCCATCCTGACCAGACAGGGGAGCAGAAGCCTCAGCTCGGGGTCGCTCAGGGCAGACAGGCCCACCACATCCACCTTTTGCATGGCTTCAAATGCAAAGGAGCTGACAAACTGCAGCCCTGCGCTGTCAGACATCTCTCTGTTGCACCTGAACCTGCTGAAAACAGACAAATCACAACTTATAAAGACAAATTCAGATGTGCCTGAAATACTAAACTGTACTTCTTGTGGCCTTTTTTTTCCCCAATACTACCTATGTGCATAACTACACAATAATGCCTGGTAAAATGCAATAATAAAATATGCTTAACAGCTGTTACCCGTTAATAATGCTAAATATTTATGATAACGCTATATTTAAGTAAAGTTTTGACTCATAGCAGATATTGGGCAATTTATTTTCAGGTTTTGTCAACCAGTTTGTATGAAAAATGTTCAGTTATGCCACGTTGCTAAGAGACCAGGTTTTAGCCAGGATTAAGCTAATAACAAAAGTTACTGGAGAGATTTATTGTCGTTTACCTTTACTGACGCGAAACTTTCACAACATAGTTCGGAAAACTATTTGGGTTCGCCAGGTTGCCTTTAGACATGTTGACATGACATTAGAGATGTTGACAACTACCCATACGCTAACAGCTAGCTGCTGTTAGCTAAGCGCACTGATTCCATTTGTTTCAGTGCGAGAATTAGCATGCTAGCAGGCAAGCTACCGCTAGCCAAGGCTAGCTCTGTCATGGACCAATGCTCGTGTGTGGCATAGTTTGTCATCTCTGAAAATTATTTACGTTAACTAAATAAAGCGTTTAAAGAAAAATAAAACAGATTACCTCGCTATGGAACTGATTTTCTGTCGGTTTTTGGTAGAATTTACCCTCGAGGCCTTCAGACCTCGTACTATGCTACGTCCAGTCCGCCCTCGAGTCTGAGCGTCCTGCGTCACAAGAACTACAGCAGGAGAAGCTCGTCCCAGCCGGCTGGCGATGTTTCCGATTATTCTTTAATAAAAATTACAGTTTGCTTACATTTTAAATTAGACACTTTAAACTAAAATCAAACATTTTAAAAGTTGATCTTTGTTATTTATCGTTTTTAGATCAGGGGTGCCATTATACACCATACCGGTCCAAGACCTGACAACTATTTATTGATTTATTTATTTACAGTAGCCTACCAGCTTTTCTGATATGCCAACTACTACGTA
>JBBPBX010014593.1:0-7500 GCA_038048925.1 Garcialebias charrua
ATACGTGCGTCTGCTCTTTGTGGACTTCACATCTGCCTTCAACACCATGATCCCCCAAACTCTGATAGACAAACTATCTACACTTGGACTAAGCCCCTCTATTTGTAACTGGGTACTAGACTTCTTAACAGACAGACCACAGTCCGTGAAGATCCACAACTTCTCCTCCTCCACCATAACCCTCAGCACTGGCTCTCCTCAAGGATGTGTGCTGAGCCCCCTTCTGTTCACTCTGCTCACATATGATTGTACAGCCACACTTCCAGGCTGTCATATTGTTAAGTTTGCAGATGATACAGCGGTGGTGGGATGCATCACAAACAATGATGAGTCCAGCTACAGACAGGAGGTGGAACACCTGGAGAGCTGGTGCAAAGAGAATAATCTTCACATGAATGTGAAGAAGACAAAGGAGATGATTGTGGACTTCAGAAGGAACAAACACACCCACGCCCCACTGAAAATAGGTGGGTCTGCAGTGGAAGTGGTCTCCAGCTACAAATACTTGGGTGTACACATGAATGATAACCTCAGCTGGAGCAACAACACCACCAGCCTGATCAAGAAAGGTCATCAGAGACTCTACTTCCTCAGACGGCTGAGACGAGCTGGTCTGAGCAGCCCAGTTCTCACCTCGTTCTACAGGTGTGCAGTGGAGAGCGTCCTGTGCTCCAGCATCAACGTGTGGCATGGAGGCTGCACAGTTGAAGAGAGGAAAGCTCTACAGAGAGTGGTGAAGGCTGCACAGAAGTCTGTTGGAGTCAGTCTCCCCACCATCACAGACATTTACACCTCCAGATGCAGGAAAAGAGCCACCTGCATCATGAAAGACCTCACTCACCCAGCACACTCACTCTTTGCCCCACTCCCCTCAGGACGGAGGTTGAGGAGCATCAAATGTAGAACCACTAGACTGAGGAACAGCTTCTACCCTGAGGCTGTTAGACTCATGAATAAATAAAAATAAAATAAAAAATAAACACTGCAAAATATCACATTGTGCTGATGCTGATCTGTTTTCTTGTTGCTGTGTTCATCTGTGACCATCTGCTCATACAAACTCATGTTCGTGCTGCTGTTTATTTCCACTATATTAGGCTTAGTGTATTACTAGTTGATGTTTTTCTTAGTTAATTCTAGATGTTATTACTGTTTTTCTCTTGCATTTGTTGTTGGATGTAACTGGGACCCCGTGTACATAATCTCGTTTTCATCACATGTACCACATGCGGTGCAAATGACAATAAAGACTCTCTGCCTCTCTGACTCTGAAAGTACCACATTCACTATAGTAAGAGGTGTCAGGATTTACTCAGAGAGACAAGATTAAACCCAGTGGCAGGGCCGGATTATCAGATGGTCCTTATGGGCACAGGCCCAAGGGCCCACGCCCACCATGGGGCCCACCGCAGGGAGTCCACTGCAGTTTTGGGGAAGAAAGAAAATAAAATATCCTTAGATTTTAAATAGGGTTGGGCATCGAGAATCGTTCGGAACCGGGACTAACTGTCCGGTTTTCCCGGAATCGTTCAAAATATTAATTTGCGATTCCTATTTTCGATGCTAGTTAGCCGACCGGAAGTAGCCACCGCCGAAAACCAACGAAGAAGAATCCACCGGAAGTGTGCATCTGCGATCGAAAGCGTACTAATTAATAAAAAATGACCAGTCAGGTCAGTGCAGCACTTGCAATAATTTTCTATCATGCAAAGGAGGGTGGAGAAGTAAAATAGTGTCCCGTCTTTGACGCGCTCCACCGGATTATTTTCGCTTCGTATCCGACCGGAAGTACAGAGTGGTCCGTCTGCAAAACGCTCCGCCGAACTTTTCGCTAATCGCTACCTCTTCGGCTCCATCAGGTAAATAAATAAACTATAAACTACATCTCATACCAACATTAAGGCAGCTAACAAGTTATACTCCGCTTAAAGCGGTAAGTCAGCTCAATACAAACACGATGCTAACGTTAGCTCGTTTTTTTTCTTAGACAAACGACCTGAAATGGCTTCACAGTGTTCACCAGTGACTGTCCAAGGTAAAAACGTCAGTGTAACTGAATGAAGAGTGCCACAGAACTGTTACAACAGCATATGTTGTGAAAAGCTTGCATCCCTTTTCAGATGTGGATTCAACTCCTGCCATGGATTGCACTTACATTGCACTCAAATCCAACACTTATTAACATTCTTAATCCATTTAAAGTTCTCTGTGTCTTTTAAAATGTTTTAATGTCTCTAGTTTTCATTATTATATAATTTCTGTTTATGTTCTCTTTCATTCCATTATGAGTGAATGTCACAGTTTGAAGAATTATTGAATAGGTTAGTTAGGCAATAACAACAGAGCTAATAATTGTACACATTCTCAGTCTTAAAAATGATTTAATAATCTCTTTTTACTGATAATACTGATAAACCTGTTGTTTGTTTAGGAACTTCCTGCAGTCTGTCCAGAAAGTCTCCACTGGAGGAACTTTTTGCTGAGGAAGAGGCACAACATAATGTCACAGCTCCATGTCCATGAAGAAACAAATGGAGAGAGGGCTGCAGATACCAGGACATCCCACCAGCTGTTCTGTCTGAGGATCCTGCTGCAGGTGGTGGAACCAGGTTAGCCCATCAGTGGGAGCTCAGTAACATGACTGCAGCATCACATACTGGACAATATTATATGTATAATAATAATATATGTTGGTGAGTCCTCCATGTTGGCTCTAATCTGCCCTGTGAGAAATTCATAGTAAATGTAACAAAAAGGAAAAAGTTCATAGCATTAAATTCAAACAGAAGTTCAAATTATTCAATAATTTCCAGTGTAGTGGTGAACCATGTTTAATTATTGATAGTTATAAACAAAAGTGTACAATTGACACGTACAAATAAATACATAATTGTGAATTTACTTTACACTATGCAAACATACAACCTTGTCCATCTTTAAAAAAAATCAGAGTTCATATTATCAGATTCTGCCAACAGGAGTGTTGAACCCATATGCAAGAGGATGACAGGAGGCTCAGGAAAAATCCAAAAAGTCTTTATTTTACAAAAATAAAACAAAAGGCTGTCAGGGCAGCAAGCTCACTAATTAACTGAGACTGAGACTAAAGACTAAAGACTAGGAACGGAGGGCAGAAACATGACACCATTAAGGACAATCCGGAGACAACTGACAAGACAGAGAGCTGATTATATACTACACAGGCAGAGCATGACACAGGTGAAGAGAATCTGGCTAATTGGAGCAGGACTGAACATTGAGCAGGGCTGAACAAAACACAAACTGATGCATGAACAATAACTAAACTGAGACAGGTCAAATAATTAAAACATGGAGTAGGACTAAACTAAACACAAACTGATGCAAGAATTATAACTAAACCGAGGTAGGACAGTGAATTAAATTAAACATGCAAGACTAAACTGGAGCAGGGTAAAATTAAGCTGAGACTGAGAATTAATACTAAGCTGAGACACAAGCAGGGACAACACAGAGACACCAGACAACTAGGGGACAACTGAGGCAAACTGGAGCAGGGCACAGAGACACCAGACAACTAGGGGACAACAATGACATAACCTTCCCCTCAAGGGACGGCTCCTGACGTCCCTTAAGACCCCAACACACCAAACACAGAACGGGCAAGAAACACAAGGACAGGGGCAAGAACAATCTAAACAAACACCGGCAGGCTAGACCTGGGATCAAGAAAAACACCTAAACTTCCCTGGGTAAATGTTCAAAGCAAAAGACGGTCGTGAGGCCGTCCAACAGGCTGGAACACTTCGGGCGGACGACCATGAGGCCGTCCAACAGGCTGGAGCACTTCGGGCGGACGACCATGAGGCCGTCCAACAGGCTGGAGCACTTCGGGCGGACGACCATGAGGCCGTCCAACAGGCTGGAGCACTTCGGGCGGACGGTAAGCTGCAGGCGAGGAGTCGACCAGAGGCAGGCAGCGCCCTCTGCTGGAGGCGGAGGCAGGGCAGCGCCCTCTGCTGGAGGCGGAGGCAGGGCAGCGCCCTCTGCTGGAGGCGGAGGCAGGGCAGCGCCCTCTGCTGGAGGCGGAGGCAGGGCAGCGCCCTCTGCTGGAGGCGGAGGCAGGGCAGCGCCCTCTGCTGGAGGCGGAGGCAGGGCAGCGCCCTCTGCTGGAGGCGGAGGCAGGGCAGCGCCCTCTGCTGGAGGCGGAGGCAGGGCAGCGCCCTCTGCTGGAGGCGGAGGCAGGGCAGCGCCCTCTGCTGGAGGCGGAGGCAGGGCAGCGCCCTCTGCTGGAGGCGGAGGCAGGGCAGCGCCCTCTGCTGGAGGCGGAGGCAGGGCAGCGCCCTCTGCTGGAGGCGGAGGCAGGGCAGCGCCCTCTGCTGGAGGCGGAGGCAGGGCAGCGCCCTCTGCTGGAGGCGGAGGCAGGGCAGCGCCCTCTGCTGGAGGCGGAGGCAGGGCAGCGCCCTCTGCTGGAGGCGGAGGCAGGGCAGCGCCCTCTGCTGGAGGCGGAGGCAGGGCAGCGCCCTCTGCTGGAGGCGGAGGCAGGGCAGCGCCCTCTGCTGGAGGCGGAGGCAGGGCAGCGCCCTCTGCTGGAGGCGGAGGCAGGGCAGCGCCCTCTGCTGGAGGCGGAGGCAGGGCAGCGCCCTCTGCTGGAGACGGAGGCAGGGCAGCGCCCTCTGCTGGAGACGGAGGCAGGGCAGCGCCCTCTGCTGGAGACGGAGGCAGGGCAGCGCCCTCTGCTGGAGACGGAGGCAGGGCAGCGCCCTCTGCTGGAGACGGAGGCAGGGCAGCGCCCTCTGCTGGAGACGGAGGCAGGGCAGCGCCCTCTGCTGGAGACGGAGGCAGGGCAGCGCCCTCTGCTGGAGACGGAGGCAGGGCAGCGCCCTCTGCTGGAGACGGAGGCAGGGCAGCGCCCTCTGCTGGAGACGGAGGCAGGGCAGCGCCCTCTGCTGGAGACGGAGGCAGGGCAGCGCCCTCTGCTGGAGACGGAGGCAGGGCAGCGCCCTCTGCTGGAGACGGAGGCAGGGCAGCGCCCTCTGCTGGAGACGGAGGCAGGGCAGCGCCCTCTGCTGGAGACGGAGGCAGGGCAGCGCCCTCTGCTGGAGACGGAGGCAGGGCAGCGCCCTCTGCTGGAGACGGAGGCAGGGCAGCGCCCTCTGCTGGAGACGGAGGCAGGGCAGCGCCCTCTGCTGGAGACGGAGGCAGGGCAGCGCCCTCTGCTGGAGACGGAGGCAGGGCAGCGCCCTCTGCTGGAGACGGAGGCAGGGCAGCGCCCTCTGCTGGAGGCTGTGGTTCAGCTGCAGGTTCTGGACCGGACTCGGGACCCACCACAGGTTCTGGGCGACCTGTAGTTTCTGGACCGGCTGAGGTTGCTGCAGGTTCTGGACCAGCTGAGGCTGGTTCTGGACCGGCTGAGGCTGCTGCAGTTTCCACCACAGGTTCTTGGCGACCTGTAGGTTCTGGACCGGCTGAGGCTGCTGCAGGTTCTGGACCAGCTGAGACTGTTGGATCTGGATCAGCCGAGACTGCTGGTTCTGGACCAGCCGAGACTGCTAGTTCCGGACCAGCCGAGACTGCTAGTTCCGGACCAGCTGAGACTGAAGGTTCTGGACCAGCTGAGACTGAAGGTTCTGGACCAGTTGAGACTGCAGGTTCTGGACCAGGTGAAGCTGCAGTTGGAGGAGACTCTGCAGAGACACAAGAGTTAAAGGTACAGTATGCAGTTTCTGTAGAACTCCAGCACTTAGAAATATTTTCAACAGGCAAAGCATTCTGATCCCGCTCTGCCCCCTTGTGGTCTGTTAAATTTCAAATTCAAGCTCTGTTTTTATTGGCTGATTCAAATTCAAGCTCTGTTTTTATTGGCTGGTTACAAACTCTGTTTTTATTGGCTGGAAAATGGTGGGTCACCTTTTCTTTTTAGAAATGCTTATTTACCACCTGGAGAAGCAAGGGGACAATATTTTTTTTTTTTTTTTCAGAGATTACCTGGCTAACATCAGTCTGTCAGGAGGTAGTGACAGAGTGAAGAAATATGTTCATAAAAAAAGCTACATACTGCAGCTTTAAGGAAGTCCGAGAAGTTTGTTTTTAAGGTCCTCATCATTGCCATCATCTGGGTGAGAGCTGGGGTCTGAGGCAGGCTGGGACTGGTTGATACTAAATTCTCCATAATAGAAAAGGTATTGATTTTATACTGTGGGTCGGGGTTGACGACAGCAGCATTGAACAGTCTTTGAAGCTGCTGGAACACGACAATTGCCTCAGCTCTCGGTCCAACAGAACCCCCTGTGGTTGTGAGATGATCTGTCTGCTCCTCAGACAAGCGGGGGCTAAGACACTCCCCCTTCTGTGACGGTCTCTCTTTCTTGCACTGTGTGTGGGGAGGACCAGCAATTCGCCCCCCTCCATCACAGCCTGGATGAGAACGTGGAGGAGGTGGGCGGCGGGGCACAGTAGTGTGACGAGCTGATGAGGAGGAGTGAGACGGGAAGGCTGAGGACCCGGGTTTAAATGCCAGGCGGGTCCCCCAAAACGGATTCTTCTTCCTCACCTCCCTTACTCTGTCACGCTGAACAGACTGGGCTGCTTCACAAGGCAAAAACTCAAAAGTGTACATCCTCCTACTGGGTTCAGGTTATGGTCTCCGGATTCTATCAGATTCTGCCAACAGGAGTGTTGAACCCATATGCAAGAGGATGGCAGGAGGCTCAGGAAAAATCCAAAAAGTCTTTATTTTACAAAAATAAAACAAAAGGCTGTCAGGGCAGCAAGCTCACTAATTAACTGAGACTGAGACTGAGACTAAAGACTAAAGACTAGGAACGGAGGGCAGAAACATGACACCATTAAAGCTCCACTGACATGTTCTTTTAACTTTTCAAAAAATGGCACAACATATATAAATATTAAGATAGACCTCTGACCGTTTTTGCTAAAATAATGTTCAATGAATGAAATTTCCTCTCAAAATATTTTAAATTTAGCGCCGTTTTT
The DNA here is from genome assembly GCA_038048925.1 of Garcialebias charrua. Lineage (NCBI taxonomy): Eukaryota > Metazoa > Chordata > Actinopteri > Cyprinodontiformes > Rivulidae > Garcialebias > Garcialebias charrua. The sequence continues at coordinate 6,976 of JBBPBX010014593.1, forward strand.
TTAGACCATAAATCCGGATTTTCCGGTCACGTGTCAGCATTACCGATTTGACGTCACGTCCGATACTGAACTCTGCTCAAACCGTACATTGAATGGACAAAAATATAAACGCATCCGTCGAATTTAGCCAATTAAAACTACATTTTAGCGATTTGGCTTCAGTTTGGGGAAAAAAAAGTTATTTTGAGTGATGCACAACGAACGGAAAGGTTTATATTCTCCGTTTTGCTTTTTTTTTCAAGGGAGGTTTCACATTGAGCACCAGATGGCAGCAGAGCTATCGTGATAACTCTTACAGAAGCAACACGGAGAATATAAACCTTTCCGTTCGTTGTGCATCACTCAAAATAACTTTTTTTTCCCCAAACTGAAGCCAAATCGCTAAAATGTAGTTTTAATTGGCTAAATTCGACGGATGCGTTTATATTTTTGTCCATTCAATGTACGGTTTGAGCAGAGTTCAGTATCGGACGTGACGTCAAATCGGTAATGCTGACACGTGACCGGAAAATCCGGATTTATGGT
>JBBPBX010014593.1:12500-18959 GCA_038048925.1 Garcialebias charrua
GTTGAGCAGCGGCTCCCCACGTGTACGTCAAATGACGGTTTTGCGGAATGCACGGAATTTTAGGGGCGTGTCCCAGAGAAATGACTATCATAACTTGGAATGAAATTTTAATATATTTATAATTTATTATGCAAAAACGACCAGAGCTCAATGATATAAGATATATATGTTCTGACAAATATTCAAATTTACAAAATCATGTCACAATCCCTTTAATAATAATAAACAAATAGCTGTCGTGGCAGCAAAAACACTTACATGAACCAGAGACCAGAGAACACAAGGGATACCAGATAATGCGGCTGCAATGACTGAGACACAGAACTGGGCTTATATACTCACAGACAAGACGAGACAAAATCACAAACACCTGGGGACAATTAACTAGAGACAATTAACTAGAGACTGAACAAGACTGGGAAACTAAACCTGAAACATGAAAAGTAAACTAGGATGACAGAACTGGAGGTTAAACTAAGAGTAAATAAACATGGAAAGGGGCGGCCGTGGCACAGTGGTAATGGCAGTCGACCCCCGATCGGAAGGTTGGAGGTTCGAATCCCGCATCCGCCCACCATGTGTCGTTGTGTCCCTGGGCAAGACACTTAACCCCGAGTTGCTCCCGGTAGGTCTGGATGGCGCCTTGCAAGGCAGGCTACCACTACCGGTGTATGAATGTGTGAATGAATGGGTGGATGGCTGGTATTGTAAAGCGCTTTGGGGCTCCTCACAGGGGGCTGGAAAGCGCTTTATAAATAAGCTCCATTTACCATTTACCATGGAGACTAAACTAGGAAAACTAATAAAACAGACCAGGAACTGACTAACAGAAAAACATCACAAAGAGAACAGACAAGACCAACAGGATGGAGCCATCCTTACAGTATCCCCCCTCAAGGACACCCCCAAGTGTCCCCAAGACAAAACACTCCCAAAAATCTAGGGCGGGCGGAGGGAGGAAACTGCAAGGAAGGAGGGCACGAGGAAGACAAGGGACACAAGGACAACACAAGGGCAAAAAACCAAAAACCAACAGGAAGAGACCTGGGAGGCAAACACAAAGACCTAACCTAAAACTGCGAAAGCTATTTTGTAGTGCTAAAAATGTTAATTTTATGCTTCATAAATTGTTTCTTATAGTGTAAAAATTAAACTGGTTTATATGGAAAGATAAACAAATTACCTTGTTTTCACCAATCTATTCATAGCTCTTTTGAACAGAGTTTTTAAAATGCAACAAGCTCTTCACACATTCTCAGAAAGTATTAACACCTCATAATAGCCACTTCCTCAGAAAGTAGATGTTCGTTACATTACCAGTAAGTAATGATTTCATTGTCAATTTGCTCAGTTTGCTTTCTGTATTTCTGCAGGCCACTCATGTTTTTTATAAATTCAAAGCAAGTAGAATGCTTAACTTTAAATCATATTACTGCACTTTTTGCAAACATCTTAACGGGAGGTATGAAATAAAATGGTAGGCATCATCATTTCTGCCTTGCCTTCTTTGCAATAATAATAAAATATGTTTGTTTTTTGACACAGGGATGAAAAGACACAGAAAAAAATAAAGTTTGAAAAGTGAGAAGAGATAAAAGAGAAAAAAGAAAGAAGATGACAGGAGTAGAGGAGGGAGAGAGGTATAAAGAGAACACAAATCATTATAACGTTCTCCCTGGGGGATACCTGGACTATTGAGAATTAACTTTCTTGTCTTGAACCCCTTTGGACATGTCTGCCTGCCTGGGAGGAGTCGACGAGGGGCAGGACAGCCCCCAGAAACCATCTTGGCTACAGCAAACTGGTTGGTCCACTTAAGTTGTTTACTTGGTGGGGTAACTTCAGTGTGCTTGGGACTACTCTGACTGATGAAGCCCTCTGGAGTGAGGGTGAAACGTTTCTACTAAAAAGAAACTGTCCAGATGAACTTATTGAAAATGAGCGGACAAATCAATATAATTGAAGTCTGCCCCTATACCTGCGAAAATAATAAAAAGACAAAACCGAGAAACCACAACAATAAAACAACCCAACTGAGTGTGTATCTGATAAACACCTGGATCTAAACACCTGTGTGCACGCTTGTAACTATAAGATGTATCCTAAGATTGTTCAATAGTGGATGTGGGGACCCACAGACCCGCCACCACAGGACACAATGGTAACACAGGGAGGACCGAAGCCACAGACACACAGCGGCCCCCAAGAACGGAGCTTCGAGAGTCTCCTGACAGGGACAACTGCACCCACCCAGAGAGAAGCAGAGGGAAGCCCCGGGCGACCCCTAGCAACCACAAGGCAGAAATCCCAGGAGGCTGCAGCGACAAGCCCACAGGCCCCGCCAGCAACCCCNNGGCATGGACACCAACCCGAGGTCATACCACTCCCCAACAGAGCCCCAACAGATCCAGGGCACCCAGGCCTTGGCAGGCAGCCACCAGGGCAGGCTGACACACACCCGATCACCCAGCCCAGATGCCAAGAGCCACCAATGCACCGGCGGCAGGGGGACCCACCACCAGAGGGCGGCGCGACAGGGGGTAGTAGACCCCACATTAAATGAGAGGCCCAAATTCATCCAAGAGAGGGGACCACCAAAAACCCAACCTGAGACACAAACAAGCACAAACAGACAGTCCGACAAAGCCTCTGTCAGGCTGAACATGCGTCCACCACCCGACAGTGAACGCAAGCCGACCCTAGGCCAGGGACCAGAGCAGCAGGGAGCTGCAGCCGGGGAAGGCCAGGCCACCACACCAAGAGCACCACGCCACAGGCCTGGAGAAGCCCGACACGCCACCAACGCCCCCCACACACACACACACACACACACATACTGCACCCCCCACCGCAAATGTCACACAGGCCAACCAGCCAGCGCTCCGTCAAAGCGAAGTTACGCCCCTGACCGATGCCCTACACCACCAGTGACCATACGCACACTACCACACGCACACTACCATAGTCAAACCACCGCCAAAAGCCGGCAGCCACCCTAGCCATCGCAACAAGTAACCTTGATTTAAAAATCTGAACAACCATGGGAGAACGGGAGCACCGGTCCCACTCCCAACTGCCCCCCAATGCCCAAAGCACACCCACAGCCCAGACCCTAACCAGGCAGACTACCCCTACACCTTGCCCCCACCCCCAAATGTCAAACCAAGAACGGGGGGTGCAAGGAAAAAAAAATACAAAGTATATATATATATATATATATATATATATATATATATATATATATATATATATATATATATATATTAGTGCATTAACAGAATACCCGAGTTTTCGACAGATCGAGTGCTTTGACTTCTATCGAGGCTTTTTTGTCCACCTCGAGTACCCGTAGTGACGTCATCACGTCACATTTCACAGCGCGCGAGGTAGCTTTTAGCTTTTAGTAGACGCCACAAAATGGATTCCTTTGTGCGCACGGATGTAAATGGAGCAGGCAGTCTTGTCAAAAAGGTAAAACAGTTTTTAATTTATAAAATGCGCTATTTCCTGTTGATTTTCTGTTCTCTGACCACCGTAGATTGTGACTGGCAGCAGGTGGCGGTGTTGCATTGCAGGCCACATATATAACACGGCAGCTTCCTCTCTCGTTTCACAAACAAAAGCAACATATTAATCTCTCTAGACCTATTAAAAAAACCTATAAACACATTAATCTCTAAAAGTAAACCTAAATTGCACAGCACTTCAGGCTGTGGTGCGGTGTTGCCCCATTTGTTTTTCAGTTTCGGTTTCAGCGCCGCACGGTATACTTTCACTTTTAATATTAATAATAATAACTAATAGTTTTGTTTTTCCTGTGACTTATCTGCAGTATGATAAATGATAGGAGCATAATAAATGCTCCCAATGTTTTGTTGGTCTTTTTTTTCTTTTTGTAAAGACGGTTTTTATGCATTTATATTTATTTATTTATTTTGCATCATAAGACACTGTGACGTCATCGGCTACTCGAGCGTCGTTCGAGTTTTTTTATGTTAATGTCGAGGTTAAAAATTATGTACTCGTTCAACCCCTAATATATATATATATATATATATATATATATATATATATATATATATATATATACACACAGAATATATATATATATACAGAACAGACAGGTCATCAACGGTGAGCAGTAGACACAACCAGGACAAAGACTATCACAGAGACACAAGCCCCTTTCACAAGTCAGACCCGCGCAGTTCCCGCACAGACGAGTCTGGCTTTAATACCCATCGGGTCATTCATAAAACAAAGTTGAATCCGGCCACAGCCCGCCCTCAAAGGAGCATTCACAAAACGATTTGGAGCGCGTGTTGAAAAGAGGCGTGGTGAAATCTGTTGCTCAGAGGACGTGGTGGCTGCGTGTTTAACGTGGGACCGCACCGCAGAGGTGGATGTAAACAAACATGGCGACGCTAGCGAACATCGTTGTGTTTCTCCGAATGCTTTTTTTTTTTTTTTTTTTGCTCTCGCATCAGTAAAGCAATCCGCTCCAGAAGGGCCCCATCCTTCACTGTACCGGTAAGTCCCTTTTTCCTCCTCTGCGCGCAGAGACAGGAGCACACAGGTCTCTGCATCACCCCAATTAGACATTTCCGTGATGATCAATAAAAAAAGAAAAAGATTCGGCGAAGAATAGCAAGTGATGCGCGAGCAAAATACAGATGTCATGTTGTTGTTTACACATTTAAATACAGCGCGACAGTGTGCGCCGGGATAGTACGTGGGAGAGTACGTCATTATTCAAATAAGTTTGAAGCCATGCAGCCCCGAGACCTTTCACAAGTCGACAGATGCGGGTTTAACACTACCTCTGCTCACGGATCAGGCACGGATCAGAGGCGAGTCAACTTTACTCGCCGAGCCGCGTTTGTATGTTTTCTGAATGCTCGTTGGAGGTCTGAACACGCATCAGAGACGGATTGATGCGTCTTATGAAAGGGGCGACAGACTTATATACTGTAGCGGGAAACACCAATCAAAGTTAAGGCACTTGTGAGTGATCATAGAAGCCAGGAGACAGAGACTGAAGACGTAGGACATAAACACGATACAAGATGGGGCTGGACACCAAAGAAACACAAACCTTATAGAGACATAAACAGAGGATCAGGGAAACAGACATGAACACATTACCAAGGACAAAACCACAATTCCCACAGCATGTAGTTATTCTATGTTTATTGATGTTCATGTGTGCATGTCAGGTGTTGGTATTTTGTTGGCCGTCAGGGTCAAAAACAGTCTCCCTGCAGAGAAGAGGTTGTTTGTACCATAAAACAGTGCAGCATGAACTTCTTCATGCTCTGGGCTTCCATCATGAGCAGTGCCGCTCTGACAGAGACAACTACATTCAGATTTACATCAAGAACATTATAAAAGGTCAGCACCTAAATATAATTTTTTTCTTTTAATCTAATACAATTCTGATGAATTGGAATTATCCATGTATTATTTTACCAAAGTTTCTAAAGTACTTTATTTAAGTAATTTAATTGTAGCCCGTTTTTTGCTTTTTTATCTTCTGATTTATGAAAAGGAAAAGAAAGCAACTTCAGAAAGGTGCAAACAAACAACTTGGGAACGCCCTACGACTTCTTCTCTGTCATGCATTACAGCAGGTAAGTTTTTCCATGTATGAACAATTAATTATAGACTTCCTTCTTTTTTTCTACAGCCAAATATGTGATATACAGTATATAGTTGTTACAAATACAGTTGTTTCTTTTGTTCCAAGGTTGTTGTTTTTTTAAGTTCCTTCACTCTAGACCAGTGTTTCCCAAACCATTTTGTTTTTTGGTTGACCAATATTTTGAAAATGACAAATCATTGTGACCCCATTTAATTTAGGCTTTATTTACCGTTCTTAAAAAGAAAACAATTTTGCTTTAAATTTTTTTTTAGCTTTTACATATTTTAAGTATTACATTGCTTTATTCACTTCCAAACAATCTCAAAATTTAACTTAAATTTGAATGTGCCTCTTCTTGGAAACATTGTATGCATTTTGAATGTATTTAGACAACATATTTCAGTATAAGGCAGAAAAAACACTCAGCTCTCTGCTCTTTTCTCTCTTAAATGGAAAGGAATATATTTAATCTTGGGTAATAAACTGAGTATTGTGCAAAACTATCACAACCTCACATTCAGAACAAACATCAAAAATATGTTTCAAGCACAGAACATTGTGCACATAATCAATGAAATAAGTAAGAAATGCAACTTTTAACAACATTTGGTCAATTTAATTTACTAATGTGAGAGATGGGCCTGCTTGTTTTGCAGTACAGTATTGTACAGTGGCCGAGGGGTATTAGTCACATCAGAACATGGAAATGGTTTGACATATAGCTTTTCTGACATATAGCTTTAATGCTATTCTAAACACCTGTGTTGTAAGATGTCAGAGATTTGACATTAATAGATAAACATTATATATATATATAT
>JBBPBX010014593.1:21141-31145 GCA_038048925.1 Garcialebias charrua
ACCGAAAGAACAAGATCTCGGATACAAGCGGCTGAAATGAGTTTTCTCCGCAGGGTGGCTGGACTCTCCCTTAGAGATAGGGTGAGAAGCTCAGTCATCCGGGAGGGACTCGGAGTAGAGCCGCTGCTTCTCCACATCGAGAGGAGCCAGTTGAGGTGGCTCGGGCATCTGGTTAGGATGCCTCCTGGACGCCTCCCTGGTGAGGTGTTCCGGGCATGTCCCACCGGGAGGAGACCCAGAGGAAGACCCAGGATACGCTGGAGGGACTATGTTTCTCGGCTGGCCTGGGAACGCCTTGGGATTCCCCCAGAGGAGCTGCTCCAAGTGGCTGGGGAGAGGGAAGTCTGGGCCTCCCTACTTAGGCTGCTACCCCCGCGACCCGACCCCGGATAAGCGGAAGAAAATGGATGGATGGATGGACAACTAAAAACATATATGCATATATTTTGAAATATTTTTATTTTATTTTTTATTTTTATTTTAAAAAAATTTAAGTCTTCGATGTAAAATGGTCCTGAAGTTTCAGTAGGGCGGCACCCTAGCGCCCCCTATTGGCCGGCCGCCCCTGGTCCTAACTCCAGCAGAGATTCTGGACTTTCAAAGGCAAATGGATTTTGAATCAACCTTTTGTCACTCAACATGTAATTTCTCTCTTTTGGATGATAATGACCAAAATATCAACAAGTGCTACAAGCTGTGTTACAATAAGTTCTGTTAGATGTTTTCCAAAAAAATAAATAAAAAAGAAGAGACGGAAAAATATTGTCATCCCTTATGTTGCTGGAGTATCAGAGAAATTCAGAAGGTTTTTCTACAAACACAACATCCCAGTACATTTCAAACCCAGCAGAACCCTCAGACAGAGGTTGGTCTACCCCAAAGACAAAACACTCACACAATCAGAGTGGTGTAGTGTATGTGCTCCATTGCAGTGAGGACTGTCCAGACCTCTACATTAGAGAAACTAAACAGCCTCTTCACAGTCAAATGTCTCAACAAAGGAGAGCCACCTCTTCTGGACCAAAATCAGCTGTTCACCTGCACCTCACTGATAAGGAACACTCATTTGAGGACCAGAATGTCCACATTTTGGACAGAGAAGACAGATGGTTTGAGAGGGGGGTGAAGGAGGCTGTTTATATAAAAAGAGAGAAACTATCTTTAAACAAAGGAGGAGGAGGTCTCAGTTTTCAAGTTTCAAAAACTTATAATGCAGCTTTAGGACTGATGCCCAGCCAGATTCACACCTATCAGGAGTTCTAACCATGTGACCAGAATGGCCCCATTGTGGGTGGGACTAACAAAGACTCCTTGTTTCTTTGAATTGAGAAAGCTCCTCGGATGAGAAGCGAAACGTTTTCTGTTACAAATAAAGTCCAGTTGTTTTGTTTGTAACTTTTTTTTTTTTGGATTATAGTTAGCATTGGCTTGGGTTTCCTGAGCTATTCCTTAGTTATGCTGCTATTAGTTTAGACTGCTGGGGGACAAATTTACCACATTTCCTCTCTCTGCTGCTGTCTTAGTTTGCTCGACTCTGTTTGCATTTTTAATTTTTCGATCTTAACATGTGTTTTGTCTTTCCTCCTATAGACAGTACATCTGGACCTGTCATTCTGTTTGTTTCTCCTTCCTCTCCTCTCAAACCCAGCTGGTTGATGCAGATGGCCTCTCATCCTGAGCCTGGTTCTGCTGGAGGTTTCTTCCTGTTAAAAGGGAGTCTTTCTTTCCACTGCCTCCTTTGCACTCGCTCAGGATGGGAGACTGACAATGTGAATATTCAACACAATCTGCTGACTTCCTTAGATAGAGAACTTTTACTAATTAGCATTTTATGTATGTGAATGTTTCTGTTCAGTATCCTGAGATGACTTATGTTGTGACTTGGAGCTATATAAATAAACTGAATTGAATTGAATCATCCAATGTGAACCAGTTCATTCACAGATATTTTGTTTTAATTGTGACAGAAAAAATGGAGCCACAATGGAGTTCAATTGTTAAATATAATTTGTGATAAATTGTGTTATTAATCATTACTTTCCATCTATATGCATCTTCTTTAAGATATGCCTTCTCCAAAAATGGAGAGCCAACGTTGGCTGCTAAAGCTGATCCTAATTTTGACTGGGGACGGGCCAGTAAAATGAGCTCCAATGACATTGCCCGCATCAACAAGCTTTACGAATGCTGTAAGTAAAAAATAAAAATTAGCTTTTTAGCAGTTTTCACAGAGTTATAGGACAGATAAAACCACAACAGGGCAACAGTAGCTCGGTGGTCAGTGCTGCCATCTTTTAGTTTTGAGGTTGCAAGTTTGAGCCCAGGTTGTGTCAGGAAGGGCATCTGGTGCTGCCAAATCTTCCATGTGAGTTTGTTCACTGCAAATTTCCTTTAACAGGGAGCAGCTGAAAGAAAAACAACTGATAAAATCACAAGAAAAATGTTTAACAAGTTAATCAATTTCAGCTTTTCCCTAAAACAGAACTTGGTGGCTTTGAATGGGTCGACTTCCTGATACATCGGCTGACAAGCACCGAACGCACAGACCTGTTCTACTGCAAGAATTTCAAAGCTAAAAGAAACGTTTAGTACATTTGTGGTTATGAAAAATCTAATTTCTGGGATTAAAATGTAAAAAAAGTAATTTATTATTTAGACAAAAACAACATATTTAGCTTAAAAACACTTTCTGAACTTTAGTTTTCAAGGTTTAAAAATATGTTTAAAAATAAATGCTACAGCCAGTTGCTGCTGCTTGCACTTGCAAATAATCCATATAATGGCAGAATAAGTCGAAATTATACTTTGTTTTTCTGAGTTGAACCATTGGAAGATCTATATATTAAAATAAAAGTTAATAAATATTTACACATTTTCTACAACCCCACTTCCAATCATAAACTATCACTTTTAATCCCATAACCACCTAATGGACATGGATCTATTTTATCTTTTTCTGTTGTTAAACATTGAGCTTTTTAGGAGAGGACTTCTTGAGATTGTCAAAAGCTTTGAATTGAATGTGTTTGTTTGCTTGCTTTTTTTTATTCAATAAATTTGTGAAGCATTGACTGTGTGTGTCATTGACATTTTTGTTGCTCTTAATAAAAATCAGTTTAATACAAAACATTGGTGAATCAAAAGAACTTATCAAACTGTCATGGATTTTTTACAGTGTATTTTTCTTCTGTATTATTGGACACCCTAACATGTACTAAAGAGGCTTTTCTTCATGAAAAACAAAACAAAAAAATAAAAAAACTAAGACACAACCAGATGACAAAAGCAATCAAAAGTTTTAAACAACTTATTCTCATACACACTTATTCACAGAACATGGTCCAAGATAATATTCTTGATCAGGCTGACCTGAATGGATAGTTCTCAATGATATCAAACCAAATATGGACATAAGCTTAGAAATATATTTCTCCATTAGGACATCTGTTTCATAATAAAAAAATAAAAAAATAAAAAACAAGGATTAAATGAACAAAGAGATGACAGGCCACAACCTGGGAAACTAAAAACAATTCATGCAAGAAAAAAGTTCAGGAAGACGGACCAGAGAAACATTTAAGAGTTCAGGCAGGCAGCCTGGGTACCATCCAACAATCAGTGGCGGCTGGTGATTTTTTTTTATGGGGGGGGGCGCCATAAATTTTTTTTAAGCAGGTGTAGAAGTATGCATAATTATGTTTGTATACTGTAAAGTAAGTTTGTTCATGTTTCTATTTGTATATATCAGGTGTATCCATTTGTATAAAACTATCATTAATAAAACATGGTTCATCTTCACCTTGTTTGAGGCATCAGTGTGAAAAGAGAATGGGAGTGTTCTGCTTCCACTTTTCAATTTTTGGACAACTTCTATCATATTCTGTTATAATTATAATTATTTTAGTAATACAAGTTCATAATATAAATAGAATTGTGAGGGTCCAGACTTAAATAAGGACAAAGGTGTTCAAAAATCCACCAAATAATTCAATTTAATAGTTCCAAAAATAAACTAACAAAGAAGAAGAAAGTTCATTCTCAATAAACTAACAAAGAATTAAATTTCAATGAAAAATAAATCAAAAGATAATAACAAATTTGGGCCCAACTTAAACAGGTCAACTGAAGTCTAACAAGGAGGAATGATTCCAGATTAGATTTTTAATAACTGATTTATGGGGAAGAAAAATGATCTATTTTACTGTGATCCACCTGATGAGCTCCACCTATACTTAAGGCTGCAGTCAAGTCCTACTCTTCGCTGGAGCATTGATGCCTACTCATGGTATTTATGCTTCTAGCCAGTTTGTGAGTACAGTACTTTGAGAGACACTTACCTTGTTTTTTGTTGTGTTTCCAGTCCTCGTTTCCATCTTGGTCCTGGGTTCAGTTCTCTGCTCATCGTGTCTTGCCCTCCAACCACTTGCCTGCCTCATTTCGCCCTCTGGGATTCATCTCAAGGAACTAAGGATTTCTCTGTAAAATAACAAACAAAACTAGATCAATCATCTTGAAAGAGCCTTCTGGTCAAGCCTTTTTGACAGTTTGTTTCATCTTCCAGGAAATCCAGAAGATCCCTGTACATGTGTATATAGACTTGCACTGTAAATAATAAACACTGTTACTTTTGCACCTCTTCGTGTCGTTCTGGGTCTCATTACCAACTGGGTAAACCTTTGAAATCATAACACTATGACCACTTTATTGTTCTTTTTACATATTTTGTGCTAATTTCAGCTTACTTTTTTGTTGCTAGTTTTATATCTTTCAAAATATGAAACTATTAGCAAATATTTTCCCCTTTGTTCCCTTAAACATTATTCTCTTAAATCCGTTTTCTTTTTTATCTTGTTGAGATTTTAGCTACTGTTCTGCTACTTTTCTGCTACTTTTAACCAGTGGTGGGATGTAACTAAGTACAAATACTTTGTTACTGTACTTAAGTACATTTTTCATGTATCTGTACTTTATTTAAGTATAATTAAATGTGGGTACTTTTTATTTTTACTCCACTACATTTTACATGAAGTATCTATACTTTCTACTCCACTACATTTCTATAATGTGTTGAGTTACAAGTAACTTTCATGTTGCGATTTTTTGATTTGTTCGTTAGTTTGAAAGTAACCAAAGGTGAGAGGGGAGTTTGGCCACTGAATCACTGCAAAGTTGACAGGTAACATTACACCCACCTTCTAGAAATTGGGCCAATAATGTATGTTCTAGTATATATATGTCACTGAGCTTGGGCCACCCACAGCATCGCCAACACACCCACAATGGATTCCACAGTGGAGAATCAGCCAGAAGATATGCACCACCCATGGCCTTATTAAAAAAAATATTGAAAGATTATTGAAAGACTATTCAGTACAGCAGGACAGATTCTCTCTCCCAAAAGAGACAGACTGGACCAAAAAAATAATTATTCTTCTGAACTTGAACAATAAATTCTTGCTGCAATATTAAAATGTGTCAGTTCATGGGACGTTAGGAGACAAGAGATGTTTCCAAATGACTCAACACTTGGGTCCAAGTTTTGCAAATGGTGTCAGGAAGTTAAAATATTGTTCACTATTGACCCATTACAAGGTTGACTAGACAGTATTTTAATCAGAGTTGATGACAAACTGGAGTTGAAGTGATCAATGTCTATTCCTTTGTTAGGTCTAATGCTCCTTTTTTCATCAGACAACTTTTACTTCAATGTTTTTACTGGTTTTATTTTGTGTTAAATAAAAAAATTCAGAGGTATAATCATTCCTCTTTCTTATTTTATTTAATGACATTTAACCTGCAGGTCATCCCTGAAATTCTGACGCACACAGAATCACAAGCCCAAGTGTGAACGGTGTCACACAATAAAAACATGCACTATCTGCAGCATTGTTCTTTAAACTGGAACAACACTTTTAAAGTATTACAGAAAATATACATACAGTACGCACACTTAATGATACTGTAGGCCATTGCGTTAGGTAATACATTCAGCAAGTACTTTTACTTTAATACTTTAAGTATTTTTAAAAGCAAATACTTATTTACTTTTACTTAAATAAAAACATTAATGTGGTACTTCTACTTACACTAGAGTACATTTTTGTCTGTTTATTTGTACTTTTACTTAAGTACAGTGTTTGAGTACTTTCTCCTCCACCACTGCTTTTAACTAGCATTTTGATACTTTCAGCAAAAAAATTGCTACTTTTAGTGTTTTGCTACTCGTCAATATTTTCCTTTTTGCTGAAGCTTAGCAGTTTAAGTACTGTATCTGTCTTTTAGCTACTGTCAGGAGATGTGGCAGAGTGAAGAAATAGGTTTATAAAAAATGTTACATACTGAACCTTTAACACAGACACTCTGAGGAGTAAAACAGTTCATGACATGAGCTGAAGATGAACAGACAGGAGTCGTCTTCAGGTCACATTCTGGTTCATAACTAGCAACTTTTATAATGTTGTTACAGTACACAACATAAGCACAGCTAGTAGCTAGCTACTGTTTACTGACCGCAACACGCACACCACGTCACGCACACAGATGAGATCAGCTCAAACTTTGCTTAGCGATTCATTAAACTCACTTAATATTACTTGCTTACCTGTGTAGAAAGGCACCATTAATAATTACTGCTGTTTCAACGTCGCCGTGTGATCAGCTCTGAACAGAGATGGTCCCCCACTCCGGCCCCTCCTCCTCGGACCGGAAACACACGAACGGCAGCAATACACGAGACGAGTCCAGGCTCGAGGGCGACGGAAAATGCGACCTGTACAGTCCAATAGTTTTGGACAGATGGGACATAAACTACGGCCGCTAGCGGCCACTAGTTATAATTAGATTCAATGGAAAAGCCGCAGGCGGCGTCCAGCGGGGAAACCGGAAGTACGTCACAATCAAAAAACGTTTTTTGAAACAAACAATCATTACTCATAAAATATTTATCCTACACAACTAAAAACATATATGCATGCATTTTGAAATATTTTTATTTTATTATTTCACTTTTATAATAAAAAAAAATTAAATCTTCAAATGGTGAAGAAGAAGAGCTGCAGTTCCAAGGATGGGCGGCGCCCCTAGCGCCCTCTAGTGGCGGCCGCCTCTGCCAACAATGTGTGATGAATCCTCCTGGACCCTCTCGGCGTCAGGCGAGTGAGATGCGTCCTGGACCCTCTTGGCATCCACGAGATCATGGAGGCTGCAGGGTTCACTGCGACTGCTGCAGATGACAAACAACCAGAGATAGGCACTGCAGCAGATGGTGAGGCTGCATCAGTTGATAAGACCAGAGAGACTGCATCAGGGGATAAGACCAGGGAGACTGCAGCAGGCGATGAACCAGTGATGGTGGCTGCAGCAGATGAGGAACAAGGGATGGCTGCAGCAGCAAATGTAGAGACCAGAAGGATGGCTGCAGCAGATATTGAACCAGTGGCAGGAGTGGCTAGAGGCTCGGAGTCCACTCTAGGCTTAGAGGCCACCAGAGTAGAGTTGCACTTGGGTCCCAAAAAATCAGAACCTACCCAACCCCAGCCAGCCGCCATCATCTCCAAACCCCAATTACCGGTAAGCTTTGGCTACTTACACCACCGACTATGATTAATGGTCAGCAGACGCGCGTGGCTGAGTAAAGGGGGCAGAAGATCAGAGCTGAGGAGCCATCAAAGCGCATTTAATCCCTGCTTCTGCCTGTATTGGACCCTGCTCTGACATGTTGGATATTTTGTGATCTCACCTGTTTGGGTCGTCGGCTGCTTGCGTCCGCTGATTGCAGCAGCTGAATGAACATCCGTTTGGGCTGATGGATTGCTGGCAGTAGTCCATCTGAAGTTTAACTGAACTTTTTACCCCTTTAAACTGGCTGGTTACTGTGCGGTAAAATGGCCATGTGCGGCTGGAGATAGTATGGCAAGCCATGTTGGCATATAATTGGATCGTTGGCCGTGCACGTCCCTGGCGAAATAAAAAGTCCAACACCGACCTGGCACATTATTATGGCCCGGTCCGGTTTGAATCGGGCGGGGCCGGGTTTGGTTTATAAATGACAGCTCTACACCAGAGGCTCGGAACTCACTAGAGGCTTGGATCTTAGGGCAGGGATTTGAAGCGCTGCTGGAAAGGAGGCAGAGTGAGGGTCATTGTCCTCAACCCCCACGGAGAGACACAAAGGAAGTGGATTGTCATCTTTGCCGATCCCCACCTAGACACTGGATGTTGGAGCGTCATTGTTGCTGATCCCCATGGAGACACAAGAAGGTGAGGCATCATGGCCAACATCCACATAGACACAAGAAGGTGAAGCATCATGGCCAACCTCCACATAGACACAAGAAGGTGAGGCATCATGGCCAACCTCCACAGAGACACAAGAAGGTGAGGCATCATGGCCAACATCCACATAGACACAAGAAGGTGAGGCATCATGGTCAACCTCCACATAGACACAAGAAGGTGAGGCATCATGGCCAACTCCCACAGAGACACAAGAAGGTGAGGCATCATGGCCAACCCCCACAGAGACACAATAAAGTGAGGCATCATGGCCAACTCTCACTGAGACACAGGAAGGTAAGGTGTCATGGCTGACCCCCACAGAGACACAAGAAGGTTAGGCATCATGGACAACCCCCACAGAGACACAATAAGGTTAGGCATCATGGCCAACTCTCACTGAGACACAAGAAGGTAAGGTGTCATGGCTGAACCCCACAGAGACACAAGAAGGTTAGGCATCATGGACAACCCCCACAGAGACACAAGAAGGTTAGGCATCATGGCCAACTCTCCCTGAAACACAGGAAGGTAAGGTGTCATGGCTGACCCCACAGAGACACAAGAAGGTTAGACATCATGGACAACCCCCACAGAGACACAAGAAGGTTAGGCATCATGGCCAACTCTCACTGAGACACAAGAAGGTAAGGTGTCATGGCTGACCCCACGGAGACACAAGAAAGTTGTATGGCTGCTTCATCAGCTGAGGCTGGGACTCTGGAGATCAAGACCCTGGTGAGCGGTACCTTAAAGACTCTAGAAAAGCGGTACCCTGAAGACTGGAAAGCGGTACCCTGAGGACTCTGGAGAGTGATAGAACTGAGTCTGGACATGGAGAGGACCAGCTGGAGAAGGTTACCAGACTTGGGTCTGCTGTTGGCCCTTCCCACAGTGGCGAGAACAAGGAACAGAGTGGACCAAGACTCGCCATAGGGCATTGCATCTGTCGCTGTTGGCCACTTGGGGAACACAAGATCTTCAGCCTAGTTGGGCTGCTCAGGGAACTCAAAAGACAAACGGGTCAGAGGAGGATAGCGAAGGGCTGGAGAGTCACAAGGCACCGGAGTCGAGTGAGGTGGTGGAGAGGAGGAAACAGGCTTCCTGTTTTAAAACAACATACCATTGGTTTTTGTCAGCATTTAGCACAAGTGATATTTTTTCAGTCACTACACAGAGTTCATGACTATAGGTGAGGATAGGAACATACTTTGTAGATATAAAACATAACTTGTTAAATACTGCCAATCAAATGTGCCTCACCAGCCATGAACCTCATTGTATGTTATTGGTAATATACAGCCATAAATTACAATGTACAGCCGTGACATGACTAAATGTTCAAGAGCTGCAAATTCTATCTCTAGATTGGCTGGCGCCTGTGGCTGAGTGGTTAGAGAAGTCGTCCTCCAATGCAAGAGTTGGGGGTTTGAATCCACCAGCTGTCACATGCCCAAGTGTCCCTGAGCAAGACTCTGAACCCTTCATTGCCTCTGATGTTTGTCCCATCGGTGTATGAATATGAGACAGCTCTGCTTAGTTTCTTTAGAATTATTTGTTCAATTATCTTTGTAGAGATCTAGTAGAGTGCTGTATGAATGGATAAATGAGGCACAGATTGTGTTGTAATGTGCTTTGAGTGTCTTGATTAGATCGAAAGGTGCTATATAAGTACAGTCCATTTACCATTTACAAAGTAGCACACCAAGTGGGTGGGGTAACAAACTATT
>JBBPBX010014593.1:32315-50662 GCA_038048925.1 Garcialebias charrua
TACTTATTTTGTAATTACAGGCCACTCGTGTTAATAATTCAAAGTATATATAAAATTAAAAAATTATGCACCTACTGTTACTGCTCTCATGCAAATAATTTATTTTAAGCGTGTAAAATAAAAAGTGAGGCGTGATCATTTTTGCCTTTGTGCATTACTGTACCATAATAAAAATACATGATATACTTGTACTAGGCTTGGTGCTGGTTCCTGGGTTAAAAGACTGATGAAATCTGAAATATAACTTTAGAACTGTTTTACATTTAAGTTCATTATCGATGTATGAGTAAAGTAAATGTAACAGGAAATGCAGTTCAAGGAATTTGAATAGTTAATGTTTTTAGTTTTCAAGATGAGTGTTTTTCTGGACTGGACCTGAAAAGGGAATGAAAGTAAACGTTCATGTTATTGGTGCAAGATATTCAAGTGGATGGGAGTAAAACTGTGTAGAAGAACAGGGGTGGGTTTTTATATTTTTGCTTGTTACATGCAGTGTAGAGTGATGGATTCTGGCTTTTATCCACAACTAGAAACAGGAGGTGGCCAATGGTGGTTTTACCCACCTTATATTAATCTTCAGTCACACTAGTCATTTAGGAAAGTATATGTTTTGTAAGAGTAGCACTTGCTGCAGCTTCAAGATGGGCGCCAATTATCACCAGCTGACGGCCATCCACCTGACAAGCTCCACCACAACATGAGGCTGCAACCAAGTCCTACTCTTTGCAGGAGCATTGATTCCGCTTCTGGAATTTATGCTTCTGGCCAGTATTGTGATTCTATGAGTGAAGTACTATACTTATACCTTGTTCTTGTGTGCCTACTGTCCTATTGATTTTGGGTCCAGTCCTGCTTCGCTTGGGTCCTGCTCCTCATTCCCTGTGTCTTGCCCTCCAGCCACTTGCCTGCCTTGTTTTGGTCCGCTTGCATTGTCACCACTGGAACCATTGGATTCACCATGATGCCCGTCCGCATTATCCATCTGTAAGGACAAACAAATAAACAAAACGTTAATCTCCCCTGTTGCCTCACTGCCAAGCCCTCCTGACTATATCTTCTTCTTTCAGGGGTTCCAGTCCACCTCCTGTATATAGCTAACACTGTAAATAATAAACACTGTTCACTTTTCCATTTGAGTCTTGTGTTGTTTCCGGGTCTCGTTACCAACTGGGTATCCTGAGATTATAACCTGTTGAACAGATTAAGAAGTATTAATGTTTTTCTGACTAAATGTTTATCAATTTTTAAGAGTTAATGCTTAATGCAACACAAAAAACATTTTAGTTTAGTGTCAAGATATTCATTAAAGCCTTGAAGGGGGGGGGGGTTGTGTCAGTCTTACTTCAAAGGCCCGGAGTTTCTTGGAGGATGGGCCCGTCCTTCTCTGAAAAGCCATAAGGTCTTTTGATGAGTGAATGCATATCACCCATCTCACTTCAAGCCTTGCAGTTTTTCTGAAAGGGAGTTAGGCAAATAATATGTTTCCATGCATCTCACAGCCAAGTTTGTGAGATGTTGATGAGCATAGCTCATTAATTAAGGGCAAACTGACCTTGTGGCTTATAGATGAAACAGAAAGCTTTTTGCAGTGCCTGGTACTATCTTGAAAAACAAAGTTTGATTGAAAACATGTTTGATAGGAGTGAATGTACTCACAACGGTATAAATAGAGAAGCGCTCGGATAAACAATTTGAGAGTCTGTTGCGAGTCCTGATCAAGACGTCGAGCTACGTTGATGTGTATCCCTGCCAAAAACTGTGATAGCTGTCCCAGTTGTGTCAAGAGGTGAGGGATAATGATTTTACGTCAATGCCTTGTTGTGTATGTGTTGTTTAAGTTCTGTGGCGGAGTTACTGACACATTTCTCTAGCAGATAACAGTTTGTGTGTTTGAACATGTATGTTTTTTTACTTTTTTCTGTCACAAGACTTCTTTAATAAATATCCATTATTTTTAATTAAGTCTGTGTGTTTTCTTCCAAACCAGTGAGTGTGCCCACCTTTCACGAATCTAAAAAGATGATAAAACATTAACCATTTGGGTTGATCAATTATTTCATAGAACATTTAATGGCGACGAGCGTGGATGGGTTATCTTATCTTTATTTGTAAAGCACATTCCAAGGTACTTAAAAAGATGGATGAAAGGGTACACACTGGCTGTTTGGAGAAAAAAAGGAAAAAGTGTGAAACTGTGTTCTTGGAAGCGGGTGTTATTCCCGTTGTTTATGAAGCAGGGGTGTGATTCCCTTGTTGTTTTTTGAAGCGGATGAGAGATTCCCGCTGTTGAGAGCTGAGAAGTTTGGATCAGCGGTTTTGGGGATGCCTTACGCTGCTGACCGATTCTTTGAGCTGAAGTGTAACAGAAGATTTGGAACCAGGGTAAAAACCCTTGAGTTTTGTGGATCTGAAACATAAGTATTTTTGCCAGGGTGCAAACCCTTGTGAGTTTGTTGTTTTCTGAAAAGTAACAAAAGTATTTTTACCAGGGTGCAAACCCTTGTGAGTTTTTGTCTGAGGGAGTTTTGAAATAGTTCATTAAGCTCTGAAAAAGTTAGGTGATTTATTTTGATAGCTTTATCAGTTGAAGACTGGTGGTTAGTTATTTTTATTTGACAGCTAGCGAAGCTTGTGTGTGTGTCTGTGCAGTTGCGTGAGAAGGGAAAGAAAAACGTGCAGCGACACAGTTGTGTGAGGGTATTGTGGGAGCTGAGGTGGTCAGCTATAGTGAAATTGAGGAAGAATGTGTCTCATCTGTAATGTATGTGAGCGGATGGAGGGGTTACGAAGTGCTGGTGGTGCTCTGGGGGAGTTGTTTAGAGAGCACTAATACAGACAGAGGTTTTTTTGTTTGTTTTTTCAGTTGAGCTGCTTGCTTAAGAGGAAGGAGCAGAACAGTTTGTGTATGCATGGAAAAGAGAGCAGTGGAGCTCATTGAAGCAGATAATAAGAGGAGACGGTCAACGTCTGTCTTATCTCCAGAACAGGGAGGAAGCTGCAGCTCTGTGAAGGATGAGAGTGAGGAGACAACATATGGTTCGCAGGCCAGGAAAGGTCGGTTCAGATAAAGAGGTTAAAAAGTGCAGCTTGAAGAAGGCGTAGGACATGCAAGTGTGTTTTGGGTGCTGAGTTAGGGTAGCCGGAGTGAGGAACGCATGAGAACAGTAAAAAAAAAAGAATGTGGTTGAGAGAGTGAGGAAATGTGTGTTTCATTTGTTGTGAGTAAAAAAAAAAGTGAGTGTGTTTGGTTGATGAATTTGTCAGCTGGAGTGTTAAAGAGACAGGTAGCGGAGAGCATGAGGAGGTGTGTGTAGCCTGAGAGGAGCGGAGCTGCTCAGGCTGTGTCAGACCGAGACTCCTTCAAGGAGAATGAGGTCATTAGGGTCGGAACAGTGAAGCAGAGAAAGAGAGGAAAAAAGATCAGGTGAAGGAACGGAGGTCAGGAGACGGTCCTTGTTTGATGTTGTTTTTTTATTTTTTATAAAGCATTGTTCGTGCATGTGTGTTACGGGGTGCCAGTGGACGCACCGCACCACGAGAGGGGGCGTGACGTGGGCGCGCAGGTTCGTGTGTGAAAGTGAGAGTTATGCATGGAATGTTAAGCTGAAAAGGTAGAGAGTGAGAGCAGAAGGAGGAAAGAATAAAAAAAGGGGTCACTGCTGTGATGGAGAAATTTATTGGAAGAATCAGACAGTGAATAAAAAAAGGAAGAGGGGTTTTAAGTTTTTTTTCCCTTTCTCTCTCTCCTCCAAGTTTAAAGAATGAATCTTTTATCTGAAATGATGACTAATCCTTGTCGTTCTATCAATAGCATGTTTTGTGTTACAGCTGATGTGTGGTTCTCGTCGTCTGTCTGGTGGGGCAGCGAAAGGAGGACGACGGGAGTGGCCAGGGCGTCTGTGACATGGTGGCTTATCGTGCTTCATCGGTGCAACGAGCTGCTGGGTAATCAACGCACCTGAGGATGACCAACTCCTGAGCGAGGCGCCTGAAGGGTGGTGGCTTGTCGTCTGCTGGGTCGCTTCATAGCTGTTGCAGAGCTGCTGCCTGTCAGCGTACCTGGGGATGGGTGTTCGTGCTCATCTGTGATGTGGTGCTGATGACCACACCTCTGAAAAACGAGACGTGTCCTGATGAGGACAGTTGGGGCTCTTTGCCACGAGATGAACAGACGGGACAGCTTCAAATGTCCTGTACATCAGTCCAGCTGGTGACTATGTGAGCAGTGGTGTCCGGCGGTGTAACTTTCCAGTGCAACAACCTTGTGCATCGACCTTTAAGGTGTGCGAGTTGTTCCAGAGGGTGGAGCCACGAAAATAAGTGACTAGTTTGGGAACATTTTTTATTGTTCTTTGAGTTTTTATTTTGTTTTATTTTACCTGAAGTAATAAAATAAATGATGATTAATTTGAGATGAGCTGTCATCGGGCCGGAAATCCACGGCCCTACCCTACCCGAGCCCTAAGTTTAATTACCCAAGCCCGAGGGAGCCCGCTGATTTCCTAGAAATCACCGCCCGACCCGACCCTACCCGATTAAAAAAAAAAACAACAACAAAAAAAAAAAAAAACACTACGTTTATTTATTAAGCTTTTACTGCGTTCTCCCACTCAGCAAAAGAACTTGATGTTGTTCTTCTTTGTTTTGATGGAGGAGGAGGAGGTGTGAGCGCGCTGCTCGCAGTTTGCTGTTGAAGCTTCAGGAATGTCAGGAATGCGGCAACTTGTTCCGCCGCAGAGAGCAGTGTGCGGACGTGAGCGTGCACCTGACGCACGTCAGCTGGTGACATAATTTTGAGCTCGTTAAAGTTAGGCCACAGAAATAATGCAACTCTCTGCAAGTCGTGGATAATAATTTTGCGCTCCAGCACTTCTGCATGTCTGCGGCGCAGAAACACCTGCTGCGGAGAGTCTGTGTGAGGACTGGCAGTGTTGCTTCAGTTTCTCATTCCAGAGACAAACCAGGTTGGTGGGATATTTGTCACCCTCCAGTTCTCTCTGTGCACGGTAAAATGGTTCGAGAAATGTCACTAAAAAGTCCAGCATGTCGGGGGAGACGCTGTCAGGCGCGCGCTGCGCGCCTGCTCTCTGGCTGAGTTGCCAATTAGTGGCTGCGCTCAGTGCGCTGCGGTTTTCACCATCTAAATTCACTCTATTAATTATTTCCTCATCAATAAACTTACTGCCTTATATTCTTTACAAGCAGATTAAAACAATTTTATATTGTGTGCATTTTTATTTAGTTTTGTTTGTGCTGTATGATTAAAAAAACCACATCAAAGCCCGAGCCCGACCCGCGGCCCGCCAATCAAACGCAAAAATATGGCCCGAGCCCGACCCGAAGTCGGGTAGGGCTCGGGTAGGGTCGGGCTCGGGCAAAGAAACGACACCTCTAAGGCAGAGCAGGCAGAGTGTTTAGCATTCTGACTGCCTGATGAACAGAGCTGTCTCTCAGTCTGCTGGTTCGAGCCTGGAGACTCCTCAGTCTCCTCCCTGATGGCAGCAGTCTGAAGCAGCTGTGTAGTGGGTGTGTGGGATCACCTGCCATGCGGTGGGCTTTCCGAGTGAGGCGTTTGCTGTGTAAGTCCTGCAGTGAGGGCAAGGAGGTGCCCACGATCTTCTCAGCTGCTCTCACAATGCGCTGGAGGCTCTTGCGGCAGGATGCAGTACATGCACCAAACCACACAGTGATGCAGCTGGTCAGGACACTTTCTATGGCACCTCTGTAGAAGGTGCTCATGATGGGGGTTGAAGCTCCAGCCCTTTTCAGCTTGCGGAGAAAGTAGAGACGCTGGTGAGCCTTCTTTGCCAGTGCTGCAGTGTTCCTGCTCCAGGACAGGTCCTTTGAGACGTGCACTCCCAGGAACTTGGTGCTGTCCACTCTCTCCACTGCGGTGCTGTTGATGGTCAGAGGAGGATGTTGGGCATCCCTCTTCCTGAAGTCCACAACAATCTCCTTTGTCTTCTCCACGTTGAGAGTGAGATTGTTGTGTCCGCACCACAAGGCCAGGCGGCTCACCTCGTTCCTGTAGTCCGTCTCATCGTTGTTGCTGATGAGACCTACCACTGTTGTGTCATCCGCAAACTTGATGAAGTGGTTGGAGCTGTACGATGGTGTGCAGTCATGTGTTAGCAGGGTGAATAGAAGGGGGCTCAGCACACATCCTTGTGGGGCCCCTGTGTTCAATGTGATGGTGCTAGATGTGTTACTCCCGATCCGTACTGTCTGTGGTCTCCCGGTCAGGAAGTCTAGCAGCCAGTTACACATTGAGGTGTTCAGCCCCAGACTGTCCAGTTTATGGATGAGCTGTTGGGGGATGATGGTGTTAAATGCCGAGCTGAAGTCGATGAACAACATTCTAACATAGGAGTCCTTCGTGTCCAGATGTGTGAGAGCTGTGTGAAGGGCAGAGGAGATGGCATCGTCGGTTGAGCGATTAGGTCGGTATGCAAATTGGAAGGGATCCAGGGAGTCAGGGAGGACAGATGTGATGCTTTTCATGACTAGCCGTTCAAAGCACTTCATCAGGATGGGGGTGAGTGCTACTGGGCGATAGTCATTGAGGCATGCGGGCGTTGCCTTCTTTGGGACAGGGATGATGGTGGTGGCTTTGAAACAGGTGGGGACGATGGCCTGGCTCAGTGAGATGTTAAAGATGTCCGTGAAGACCGCTGCGAGTTCCCCTGCACAGTCCTTCAGCACACGACCAGGTATGTTGTCAGGACCAGAGGCCTTCCGGGCGTTAATCTTGATGAATTCCTTCGTGATGAGAAGCTCCGTCTGGATTTAGCTCCTTGAAAAAAGACTTCTCGTGAGTCAAATACTTTATTCTGTGATTTAGTTCCAAGCTGCTGCTGCCAGAGGCTTGTAACACTGCAGCTTCTTGTCTGTGGAGAGTAAGTTAGTTCACTCTGTTAGCATGTGTAGCTGTTAGCATGTGTAGCTGTTAGCATGTGTAGCTGTTAACATGTATAGCTGTTAGCATGTGTAGCTGTTAGCATGTGTAGCTGTTAGCATGTGTAGCTGTTAACATGTATAGCTGTTAGCATGTGTAGCTGTTAGCATCTGTAGCTGTTAGCATGTGTAGCTGTTAGCATCTGTAGCTGTTAGCATGTGTAGCTGTTAGCATGTGTAGCTGTTAGCAGCTACGTCTCGTTGTCGTGCTTGGATAATCTAGTCTCGTGACTGTGTGTGTGTTTTTCTGTGTAGGAGCAGGAGCTTCACGTCAGACCTCCACCAACCACATGTTTGTTCTCTAACAGGTATGGTTGTAATTTCTAGTCAAATTGTTCAATATTATACTTCGGTCCAGCAGCCTCCACTTCTAAAAGTCAGCGCTCCCTCGGTTTGGTTGTGCACGCGCTTGCGAGGTTCTTTCAAAATAAAAGCTGTTCTGTGTCTCCTGTTGGTACAAACTCTGTACATAAAACACATGTTAGCACTGGAAGCTGTAATGCAGGGGTGCTCACACTTTTTCAGCATGCGAGCTACTTATAAAACAACCAATTCAAAATGATCTACCCAATACAAAAATGCAAAACATATAATTATCTTCAAATGTATTAAGGATTCTTTTTATGTACAATGTATGTTGATGTACCTTGCATAAGCCAATATTGCACAACACATATAATAAATCAGGGGTCACCAACGGGGTGCCCGCGGGCACCTGGTCGCCCGCAGGGGCCACATGAGGTGCCCGGTGGTGGTGACAGCAATATAGATTTTTTTTTTAATTTAAAAAAAGATGGTAGAAACTGATCCCCACCCCCTTCTTTATAAGAATCTGGTCTTTTACTTTAATAAATGTTAAAAAATCATTACAGGTAGATATTTTTTACTTTATAATGTCATCTCTACAAAAGCCCCCTCCAGCAAATCTAAAGTGGTCCACAGGCCACCAGTTGATAACCACAGTTGTAGCAGGTTGTTTTGGCTCCGGACACGTTTAATTTAGTGAACAAAGTCATAAAAATGGCTCTTTTGGTACAGAGAGATTTAATGCATACAGCGGTGCTTATGTATTTATGTTACAGACTGTCAGTGAACGCACCGCAAAAGAGTGTGACGCAAGCGTGCGGGTACAAGACAGGGAGCAGAAAAGTGCAGAGAACGTAGAGTAGTCAAGGTTATGCTGTATGAAAAGTGTCTCGTATGATTTGAATAATAAAGCGACGTCAACTCCCAACCAGTATGTTTCTTAAGCGTGCAGAGAAACATCACAGCGTCACTCACCTGGAACGATGCTTCAGTGGCGGCTTTCGCTTTTGAAGTTGGGTGAGTGAAAAATGACTGCTGTCCGGACAACTGGGATTTTAGTTCCTCCACCTCTCTCTTTCGCAGCTGGCTTTTCGGTGGGAAGTCGATGTCATATTTTCCATGAACAGTCCGAAATATGATTGTTTTCGCTTGTATGTTTTGCTACGATTCGCCTTCGCGCCGTTGTTTTTACCATACCTGCAAACTTGTCACCTTTCGGCGAAATTCGTTGTTTTCAAATCAAAATATATAATTTACGTGATTCGTGTAGATCCGATGAGTTTTTGTTTTCGAGGGGTGGTGGTGGGGAGGGGGGGTCAGACCCATGGCAGATTATAATGCATTATTTCCCCCGACTGGATTTCAAGACACAGCAATGCATCTGTCGTCAATAAAACATATTTGGTGGAGTGCGTCATTTTGGCCAATCACAACCTCAGGATAGACAGGGGGGAGGAGACGAGAGCGAAATCTGTAAAAAAAAAAACAACCTCTGCAGCGTGAGTCCAGAGCTCTGTGCGAGTCGCGCTGCGGAGGTTCAACAGAGCACGAGGGAGGCGGAAGTAGAACAGAGGCGTGTTTTCAAAGAAGTAAATTTTACAAATGAACGATGCAGAGAAAACTGTTCGACCCAACTCCTCCAACGTGTGGGAGCTCTTGACGCTTCACAAAGATTTAAAAAAAAAAAGCGCAACATGCAGTTTTCAAAAGTGACGACACGGGAGAACCACGCTGAACCGAGTCGTAAACTAACTTCACGGTGTGTATCACTAAATCAGAAATCTGTAAAAAGCCCCTCCTTAATTAACTGTTGGTGGTTATTAAAATGTCACCTGTTCATTGGGTAAAGTTAATATTTTTTATACATGCAGTTGAGTGTCACCATTGTTTAGTAAAATGGCATGTTGTGTTACAAATAAAACTACATGTAAATAAAAATTAACAAAATAAAAGTCAGTTGCACCCCTAAGGTCACTGTGATAAATTGTCACATTAATTTCATTATCTTAGCCACAGGAGTGAGTTTAAAACCAGGATGACGTCTATATGAGCTAGTTGAATGAGGTGTCTCTAAAATATCCTGATGCATGATCAATAATAATTTAAACAAATTTTTAATCTGTCCACAGGACCTGACTTTATTTTGTTAGACGTCTCTAAAATAGTTATTGAATCAAGTGTTTACATGTAGGTAAACATAGATGTTTAACAAGTTGTTAAAATACACCAGAATGCAGGAAATATACTTTATTCAAAAATTTCTGGCAAAACATTTAAGAAATGAGTTTTTGCTGTTAATAAGTAAGTAAGTAAGTTTTATTTATATAGCACATTTCACAGACATGAGAGTCACAAAGTGCTTTACAAAAGGAAAAATAAAATAATAAAATCACAGAAGTACTATACAAAAAGGTAAAACATAACAAACTCTAAAATCAATGTACAAAATTAACCAAAAGCCTGTCTGAAGAGATAAGTCTTAAGTTTTTTAATGCATCTGTTGACTCGGAGCAGCGCATTGTTAGCAAAATGTTCTGCTGTATTTGACTTGCTGCTGTTGTTGGTTGTTAATTTTTTGGTTGACACAATCTTTCCTATTTATGTTCTCATTAAATTAGGTTAGTAAATGACTTTTACCTGAAGCATGTTAAAAAATTACAAAATCTTTCGGGGGGGTTGGCGCAACGTTTGTCATCATCCCTTCTGAGTTTGCAGGTATGTTTTACGCATGAGCGGTGACCTAAAGCTCTTCATCTGATTGGTTGCCCTGTATGTCAATCAAGTGATGGGATGTTTGATAGGCTGACAATTTTTTAATGTCATGCCGCGATCGACCGGTAGATCGTGATCGACGTTATGAACACCCCTGTTTTAAGGGATGGAAGCCTACTTATCATTTGTAAGAATGCTGAACAAAAGAATAAGGCTTTCAAATTACAAACAGTGTGTAAAACAGAAGTATTGGAAAGAAAGATTGTTGGGGAAGAAAGAAGAACAAGAGGAGTAATATCAGGGATTCCTGTAGGAAAAAGAAGTATTGGAAAGAAAGATTGTTGGGGAAGAAAGAAGAACAAGAGGAGTAATATCAGGGATTCCTGTAGGAGAAAACTTGGAGGAGTTAAAGAAAATAATCAAAGGAGGAGAGATTACAGGCATTAAGCGATTGCAAGCTTATAGGAATGGGGAGAAAGTGGACAGTACATCTGTCCTACTGTATTTCAAGGACAGAGTTCTACCTGATAAAGTGATGATCGGTTACATGAGCCTTAATGTAAGGGCTTATATTCCACCACCTCTCAGATGTTATAAATGTCAAAGATATGGACATATTGCAAATGTTTGTAAAGGGAAACAGATATCTGGTAGATGTGGAGGGGACCATTCATATGGTGAGTGTGGAAATAATCCTGTGAAATGTTGTAACTGTGGAGGAAGTCACATTGCAGCATATGCAGGATGCATGGTGAGAAAAGAGGCAGCTGAAATTCAAAAAGTTAAAACTGATAAGAAAATTACTTATGCTGAAGCAGTGAAAGAGGTGAAAAATAAAGATATTGCTTCAAAAACAAATAAAGAAAAAACAAGAGTGGCAGATAATAATCAATGTAATATCACATTAGAAAAATTGATTCCCTTTCTAGCATATATCATAAATTGCTCAGAACAAGCAAGAACTAAAACTGAAAAAAAAAAAAATCATAGTAAAAGCAGCTACAAAATTTTTTAATGTCAAAGATTTATCTTGGGGGAAAAAAATCCATGATGAACTTAGACATGGTGAAGGGTCATCTGAAACTGAGGCTTCTCAAATTATCACATAATTCTAATATTACAATGGAACGCTCGCAGTCTAATAGCAAATGGTCAAGAATTTAAAAGATTTATTAATAATATAAACACAAAACCAGATATAATATGCATTCAAGAAACATGGCTCAAACCATTGTTGCAGTTTAGTCTTCATGGTTATTCAGTTTTACGTAAAGATAGGATAAATGGGAATGGAGGAGGTTACACCTAGCCTGGCCCTCGCCCTCCTGCACAGCTCCGCTCAATTCTCATTTCCCTTCACTGCACAGTCTGGGACTTCTCCAATTCACAATGATTTCTCCGGTAGAATTTTGTTCGGACCAATCAGAGAACAGAAGGGGCGGAGTTTTTGGCCCCCTAACCCATGCCCCCACCTGTCCCAGCGCGCAGAGCCCTATAAAGGGCTCTGCCAGCGCGCAGCCAGCGAGTAGCGGCATGTTCTCATTCAAAGCGATGCAGGACTGTTTTGTATGTGATATAAATTTATTAATTTCCCCTTCTTAATCCCTTATCTGGAGTTTTCTTTTGTTTTTTTTGGCCAAAAGTCAAGTGATCGCTCGCTCCCTCCTCCTTCTCTCCCTCCGCTGAAATGAACAAGGAAATGGCTGAGGTTGTCACGAGAATTAAACTCGGGTTTTACGTTGCTGCCCGAGTCCCATCAGATTTTCTGGTCTTCTGGTGAGCTGGACCAGCGATCCATGGTTTTATTTTATTTTATTTAAACGTTTTATAACATATAAACACAGGATTTCCAGCGCGGCAGCCAGCAGCGAGAAAACGCTGCAGGAGGCGGAGCAGTTGTCAGTCAAGTTCACCAGAGCACGGGGGGTGGCTCTGAGGGGAGGGAGCAGAATGCTTTTCCTGTTCAAAATATCCAATGGTTTTGTTCCTCAGCAGAGCCCACGCCTCCAGCAAGAATCGTTTTAAAATGGAGAAAGTCCAGACCCTTGTCTGAAGCGAAGTGAAGGACAGGGTCTGGTTTCAACCAGGCTAGGTTACACCATATTCTTAAAGGAAAACATAAAATTTATTCAGGTCAAACTAATATCAGACTTAGAAATTATTGCTGTAGAAATTTGGTCAAATGATGGGAATATTAAAACTATAAATTATGATAATCCTTGTAAACAATAGAAAAGTTAAAACTTGAATCAGTTCTAGAACAATAGAGGCTGAAGGTTTAAATTTACTGGAAAGAGGGAGACAGATACAAAAGGAGGTTGAAAGCTACATAAGAAGTGAATATTCAGAATATATACAGATATATACAGATGCTTCAAAAATGATTAAAGGACATGACCCACCATGTTTTCAAATTGCATCTCCATTAATATTTAGTAGTTAATTAAATAATGAAACAGTAGCGTTTATTTATATTGTAGAGAAATAACGCTAAATGTGTTATTTCATGTTTTTTAGCAGCAGCTCCGGGAAAATCCGCCCCTCTCCATATATGGGCATTGACGTCACTGAAGTATCCGCCTTGAATGCATGCGGAGTTATAACAAGCATGCATCAACGTAGCTTCATTAGTGCAGCAATGTTATATCTTATTAAAAAGTTCTAAAAAAAAAAAAATACAGAGCGCTGGTCCAGCTGTACCCACAACTGCACCAGGAAATATTTAGAGGTCACGCATCCACGTAGGACACTAGTTTAATTCGCTCGCGACAAATTCATTAATAATAATAATAATAATGAATTCAATTTATAACGCACTTTTCATTAATGAAAATCTCAAAGTGCTACAAGGTGCAACATAATTAAATGTCAACAAAACAAATAATAAAACAGTTAAAATCAATAACAGTATCAGCTAAGATCAAAAGTAGAATCATGAGGAGGTAGAGTATGCTCGGTTGAAAAGAAAGGTCTTCAAGCCGCACTTAAAGTCAACCACAGATTGTGGGGCTCTCAGACAGTCAGGAAGAGAGTTCCACAGGCGGGGGGCAGCCACAGTGAAAGCCCGGTCTCCCATGGTTCTCGGAATGTGAAGGAGATAACTGTTCTGTGACCGCAGCGAACGGGTGGATGAGTATGGAATAAGAATATCCTTCAGATAATCCGGTGAAGTTCCGTGTAAGCACTGATGTGTAATGAGAGCAGTTTTGTACTGAATTCTGTAGGCGACAGGAAGCCAATGAAGGTTATGGAGAATGGGCGTAATATGTTCAAATTTCCGAACTCTCAACAAGATCCTTGCTGCACTGTTCTGAATATATTGAAGTTTCTGAAGGTTTTTGCCAGGGATTCCAATAAACAGGGAGTTGCAGTAGTCGAGCCTGGAGGAGACAAAAGCATGGACGAGCTTCTCGGCATCGGAAAAAGTTAGAGATGGGCGAAGTCTGGAGATGTTTCGAAGATGGAAGAAGCAAGTTTTAAACAGATGTTTAATGTGATTTTCAAATGTAAGATTGGAGTCCATTTTTATTCCAAGATTAGTAACAGAGGTGGAGAGGGTGATGTCTTGTCCAGAAAAGGAAAGTCTTGTTATAGGAGATGTTTGTTCCTACAGGAGGGGTGCCAATCAGTATGGCCTCAGTCTTGGAGCAGTTTAATTGAAGAAAGTTCTGATTCATCCATGCCCTAATTGCCTCCAGGCAGGCAGAGAGGGCAGTGAGTGAAGATGGAGATGACAAGTTGGAAGATGAGGATGCTCCAGTCCTGATGTAAAGCTGTGTATCGTCGGCATAACAGTGAAAAGAAATGTTGAACTGATTAATAATTTGACCTAAAGGCAGCATGTAAAGAGAAAACAGCAGGGGCCCCAGAACCGACCCCTGAGGGACACCACAGGAGACACAGACTGTCTGGGACGTGGCGTTGCCAAGACTGACACATTCCAGCCTATTGGTGAGGAAAGATTTGAACCAGTCCAGGACGGTGTCGCAGAGACCGACCTCCACATGATTTAATTTCCTCATGAAGCCGGCTTGGCTTTTTACCCCTTTCATAAGTCAAACCCGCGCTATTCCCGCACAGACCAGTCCGGCTTTTATTCTCCTCGGGTCATTCATTAGACAACAGATGAATGCGGGTAGGTCCCGCTCAAATAAACTTGTTCAGAAATGAAGCCGGAGCGCGGCTCCAAAAGAGGCGTGGAGCTGAGCTGAACTGGACCGCGACGTATTTATTGTGGGACAGAGGTCAGACGTGTACAAGTTGTCGTGTCATTTTTAATATTTCCTCAGTAATAAATGTACAGCTGGCTGCACGTCAGTGCGCTTGCACAGACAACAGCACCACCTCCGATGCTCAGAGAGAGGGGGGGGAAAAGCGAAACTAACTTTTACAAGTAGTCGTGTCATGTCATTTTTAATATTTCCTCAGTAATAAATGTACAGATGGCCAGCGTGCGTGTGTTGAGAGGTGAAAAACAAGGCAATAGCAAATTAAAGCAATAATTAAGAAAATAGGAAAATAGGCACCCCAACATAATTTTTATTTTTGTATCTTTAATTTCTCATTGTATTAAGTTCTTTAGTGTCATTTTACAAGCCCAAAACCAGAAAAGTTGGCACGTTGTGCAAATCGCAAATAAAAACAGAATACAATGACTTGCAAATCTTTTTCAACCCATATTCAACTGAATAGAATGCAAAGACAATATATTTAATGTTCGAACGGAGAAACTTTATTTTGTTTTGCAAATAACCATTAACTTAGAATTCAATGGCAGCAACACATTGCAAAAAAGTTGGCACAGGGACATATTTACCACTGTGTTACATCGCCTTTCCTTTTAACAACACTCAGTAAACGTTTGGGAACTGAGGAGACCAATTTTTGAAGCTTTTCAGGTGGAATTCTTCCCCATTCTTGCTTGATGTACAGCTTAAGTTGTTCAACAGTCCGGGGTCTCCGTTGTCGTATTTTACGTTTCATAATGCGCCACACATTTTCAATGGGGGACAGGTCTGGACTGCAGGCAGGCCAGGGGAGGACCCGCACTCTTTTGCTACGAAGCCACGCTGTTGTAACACGTGCAGAATGTGGCTTGGCATTGTCTTGCTGAAATAAGCTGGGGCGTCCATGAAAAAGACGTCGCTTGGATGGCAGCATATGTTGCTCCAAAACCTGTATGTACCTTTCAGCATTAATGGTGCCTTCACAGATGTGTAAGTTACCCATGCCTTGGGCACTAATGCACCCCCATACCATCACAGATGCTGGCTTTTGAACTTTGCGCCTATAACAGTCCTGATGGTTCTTTTCCTCTTTGGTCCGTAAGACACGACGTCCACAGTTTCCAAAGACAATTTGAAATGTGGACTCATCAGACCACAGAACACTTTTCCACTTTGCATCAGTCCATCTCAGATGAGCTCGGGCCCAGCAAAGCCGGCGGCGTTTCTGGATCTTGTTGATGAATGGCTTTTGCTTTGCATAGTAGAGCTTTAACTTGCACTTACAGATGTAGCGACGAACTGTAGTTACTGACAGTGGTTTTCTGAAGTATTCCTGAGCCCATGTGGTGATATCTTTTACACACTGATGTCGGTTTTTGATGCAGTACCGCCTGAGGGATCGAAGGTCACGGGCATTCAATGTTGGTTTTCGGCCTTGCCCCTTACGTGTAGTGATTTCTCCAGATTCTCTGAACCTTTTGATGATATTACGGACCGTAGATGGTGAAATTCCTAAATTCCTTGCAATAGCTCGTTGAGAAAAGTTGTTCTTGAACTGTTCGACAATTTGCCCACGCATTTGTTCACAGAGTGGTGACCCTCGCCCCATCCTTCTATGTGGATGACTGAGCATGTCAAGGAAGCTGCTTTTATACCCAATCATGGCACCCACCTGTTCCCAATTTGCATGTTCACCTGTGGGATATTCCAAATAAGTGTTTGATGAGCATTCCTCAAATTTCTCTGTCTTCTTTGTCACTTGTGCCAGCTTTTTTGAAACATGTTGCAGGCATCAAATTCCAAATGAGCTAATAATTGCAAAAAATAACAAAGTTTACCAGTTCGAACGTTAAGTATGTGGTCTTTGCAGTGTGTTCAATTGAATATAGGTTGAAAAAGATTTGCAAGTCATTGTATTCTGTTTTTATTTGCGATTTCCACAACGTGCCAACTTTTCTGGTTTTGGGCTTGTAGTTAGTTCTATGCAATTTCACACAAAACCGCTAGAGGCGCTGTTGCGTTGGTGGCATAGAAAGATTGAGCACACAAGAAGAAGAATAAATCTTCTGGTTGAATGTGAAAAAAGGCTCAACGTGTGTGTCTCGTCTTTCTCATACCACAGGTCAGTAAAAATGTGTTTTATGCATATACTGTATATTAGTTTCTTGGGAGAGTTGAAAGGTTATTAAATCGAATCTCAACTAATGAGTCACGAAGTTCGTTTTATAATTGTATTGTGTACAAAAACGGGACTTGTTCATGAAGGCTAATTGGAGCTAATGCTAGCAGATTTTGTGTATGTGGTGTTGCTTAGCAACAACTGAAGGCCTGCTGAATTCACTTTGAACTTATACTTTGCACTTTGTGAGGCTGTTCTCACACAAAGGACATTTTCTGTTCTCTTTATTTGTAAAATGGACATTTTGTTATGGGTTCATGAAAAAACAGAAATATTGTTATGACATTAAGTAAGTAATGGCTGCATATGTGTGAAGCTTAGTAAAGAGAGACAGCATTAAAGGAGCATTGCACCTTTTCAGTTTAAAGATGAGGTTTTCTTTGTGTTTAGAGAAAAGTTGTTCTGTTAAAACAATGGATATTGCTAACAGCTAAGGTGTTTAAATATTTAAATATATTTTATTATTTATTTTTATTTTTATAGTTAAATACAGGTCTCAGAAAAGAGGACAAGGTATTGAATTTAAAGCACTAATTACAAAATTAATATGTTTTAGAGAAGTAAAAACTATTTGTGAATTAATTTTGTAATTTGACAGAATTCATAATGCTAAATAGAGCATGTTGAAAGAATGATCGTTTGGTTTAAATGTATATTATAGTCATTGTGTAATGTAATGAAGTTAATGGTTCTCTACTAAAGAATGTGTTACCTGAAATATGTGATCTATGAAGCGTGTTTAGAGCACACAAGAAGAAGAATAAATCTTCTGGTTGAATGTGAAAAAAGGCTCAACGTGTGTGTCTCGTCTTTCTCATACCACAGCATCACACGTTGAGAGATCATCTTACACCTTACCCTCCACCATCCAAGGTTGCAGGGTAACACGTGCACAGACAGCACCACCACCTCCGTTGCTCAGAGAGAGAGAGGAAAAAAAACTAAACATTTTTAACATTCCCTTGTTAATAAATCTGCCTGTTGATTAATCCTGTGGTCGCACACTGATGTCTATCATATTCTGAGCGCGGATCCACGGCTCTCACTCTCATAAGCCTCCATCGCGAACTCACTCCTGCCTTCTGAGTGGAGCCTGTATTGATGTCACTCCGGACTTCGGCAATCTTCGGCCGGGTTTCCGGATGTTTCCGGGACTCAGTTTTTTTAATTTATTTTTTATACTCGCCTGGCCCAAATGCTGGGAACGTCTGGCAGAGTCTCCCGTAAGACGGAGCTTTAACTCCCACCTCCGGGAGAGCTTTGAACACGTTCCGAGGGAGGCGGGGGACATGGAGTCCGAGTGGGCCGTGTTCCGCGCCTCTATTGTCGAGGCAGCTTATCGGAGCTGTGGCCGCAAGGTTGTTGGTGCCTGTCGTGGTGGCAACCCTCGAACCCGGTGGTGGACACCGGCAGTGAGGGATGCTGTCAGGCTGAAGAAGGAGTCCTATTGGGCCTTTTTGGCTTGTGGGACCCCGGAAGCAGCTGATAGGTACCGGCAGTCCAAGCGGCATGCGGCTCGGGTGGTTGCTGAGGCAAAAACTCGGGCGTGGGAGGAGTTCGGAGAGGCCATGGAGAATGACTTCCGTACGGCTTCGAGGCGATTCTGGTCCACCATCCGGCGTCTCAGGGGGGGAAAGAGGTACGCGACCAACACCATTTATGGTGGGGGTGGCGTGCTGCTGACCTCAACTCGGGATGTTGTGAGTCGGTGGGCGGAATACTTCGAAGACCTCCTCAATCCTACTGGCACGTCTTCCACTGAGGAAGCGGAGCCTGGGGACTTTGGGTCGGGTTCTCCGATCTCTGGTGCTGAGGTCGCCGAGGTGGTTAAAAAGCTCCGCGGTGGCAAGGCTCCGGGGGTGGATGAGATTCGCCCGGAGTTCCTTAGGGCTCTGGATGTTGTAGGGTTGTGTTGGCTTACGCGACTCTGCAATATCGCGTGGACATCGGGGGCAGTTCCCTTGGATTGG
>JBBPBX010014594.1:0-23866 GCA_038048925.1 Garcialebias charrua
ATCCCTCTGTCTTGCCAATCGGTACAAGTCCTTCTCGCCCTCTTTAGTGTCCAGTCTCCCATATAACTCATTGTACGCCCTCTGCTTTGCCTTAGCTACTTCCCTCTTTGCTCTATGTCCCATCTCCTTATATTCCTGTCTCCGCTCTTCAGTCCTCTCACAGTCATATTTCTTCTTGGCTAATCTCTTTCTTTGAATGGCGTCCTGCACTTCACTATTCCACCACCAGGTTTCCTTATCATCCATTCTCTGTCCAGATGACACACCAAGTACCTTCCTACCTGTCTCTCTAATTACTGTTGCTGTAGTAGCCCAGTCACTTGGAAGCTCTTTCTTACCACCCAGAGCCTTTAACAGCTCGTCTCTGAATTTCTCACAACATTCTTCCTTCTTTAGCTTCCACCATTTGGTCTTCTTCTCTGATTTTACTCTTTTTCTCTTCTTCACAACAACAGTCATTCTACACACAACCATCCGATGCTGTCTGGCCACGCTCTCCCCTGCCACAACCTTACAGTCTCCAATCTCCCTCAGGTTTCCTCTTCTACACAGAATGTAGTCGACCTGTGTACTCCTTCCTCCACTCTTATAGGTCACTCTATGTTCCTCCCTCTTTTGGAAATAGGTATTGACTACAGCCATTTCCATTCTCTTGGCAAAATCCACCACCATCTGTCCTTCCTGGTTTCTTTCCTTGACACCAAACCTACCCATCACTATCCTCTGTTTCCTTCACCAACATGTCCATTCAGGACAAAACTTATAGCTGAAATTAGCTTTAAAAAGTGAAAGTGATAAAACAGTTGATGAAATAAGCTGTAATTAACAATAAGATGCTAAAAGGAACACGAACAAGCTGAAATGAGAAGAAAAGACGCTGTAAAGAGCACATAAAAGCTCAAATTATCTGAGAAGTCCAATGTTTTACATTAACAGATACCTGAGAAAACAGAATAAAGCCGAATGGGGCGGGAGCTGAAAATATCAGGAACCTGCACCACCACCACAGGAGAGAAGCTAAAACTGGAGAGATATGATCTCTCCCAGTAACTCCAGTTAAGACTCTGGCAGCAGCATTTTGGATCAACTGAAGACTTTTTAAATAAGTATTTGGACACCCAGATAACTACGCAGGTGGAAGAAGGAGGTTCTAGTAAAATTTTTAATGTGGGGAATAAAAGACATGTCCTGATCAAAAATAACACCAAGATTTTTAACATTAGAACTGTAGGCAGATTAATCTCATCCAAGGAGGAAGAAAGACTGAAAAATGCATTCATAAGGTGTTCAGGTCCAAAAACTAAAACCTCAGTCTGGTCTGTGTTCAAAAACAAAAACATTTAGGGTCATCCAGGTTTTAATGTCTTTTAAGCAACTGATTGGATGTATTGGGTTTAATGGACAAATATAACTGTGTGTCATCAGCATAACAATGAACATGTATCCCATGCTGTTTAACAACTTTACCTAATGGAAGCATATAGAAAGTAAAGAGTACTGGTCCAAGCACTGAACCTTGAGGAACTCCATGACTAACGTTGATGTAAGATGAAGATTTATTATATTTACAAATTAGAATCTATCGGATAAATATGATTTAAACCGATTTAGAGCCGTTCATGTGATTCCAACATAATTTTCAAGCCTCTGTAGTAAAACATTGAAAGACGTCCAGAAGAAAAATGAATCTCAGCCGTGTGAATGATTTCTAAACACACATGAATGGTCATTAACACAAGCAGCTTGGTTCATGAATGAACCAGACTTCACCACACAGCCCCGTGGGGAAGAGTTGAGTCAAAAGACAAAGCTCTGGATTTATTGATCTGTCTATGTTCAAACCCCAACTTAACGGCGATGAGGTTTGGATTACGACTGACGGAACCAGATACAAGAGGCCGAAATGAACTTCCTTCATAGGCACAATGACAGGAGCTCCGTCGTCCTGGGGGGAGTTGGAGTACAGCTGCTGCTCCTCTGCGTCGAAAGGAGCCAGTTGAGGTGGAACGACTCACTTTGGAGCTTTTCTGTGCACGTCTCGCCCCAAAACTATGGATGGATTATGTATTTTATTGGAACAAGCTGGGGAGAACGATGTCTGGGACTGTCCACTTTCACTTACTGCACCCTGGGCCCTTGACCCAGTGGTCAGGCACTCAAGTACAGCCGGCAAGGAGACGGGAATGCATCCACGAAGCCTCCTTTTTAACTCATTTGAGATTTGGGGCTGTAGCTGAGATATTATTTGAGCTTTTGAGATGTTAATCAGCTGCTCCCAGTTGTAAAAAGAAACACCTTGTTGTCATGGTTACACATCATAACAAATGTCCAAAACCTAAAAAAAAACTAAAAAAACTTTCCTTCCGGCTTCGCAGCATAAAAGCAAAAATCTCAGATTGGAAAGTAACAGAGCAACTCCAACACGCAGCCACCCCGAGCGGCGCGACTCTAGAACCAGCGTACTGTAACGAGCGCCAACGAGCGGAGCAGCCCGAAAGAAAACAGCAAACCTCCCCCCACGTCATCAGTCGTCTTTGTGCCCGCCACATTTTTTACGATTTAAGCAGGTCAAATTTTAGGATGGGAGATAAGATTTAAATCGATATCTTGTAAAGCATCATACAACGAAGTTCATCCAGGAGTCTATAAATTTGGGACACTCGCCCATTTCGTAGTTAAAGAATATGGCTGGCTGAAGACCCGTGCCTTCTTTCCACTTCGTAAGAAGTGTGCAGCGTAGCCTTAAATAGGTCATAAAATGAGCCTCCAGACATTTCCCAACACCAAAATACAAATCTTTATTTTCCATGCGTGTTGTAAAATAAATAACATTACAGGTAGTCCCCGGGTTACGACGGTCTCGAGTTACGACGTTTTGCGCTAACGAATGCCCTCCCATTGAAAAGCATTGTTCGAGTTACGTGGTTTATGCGCCTTTACACCAGAAAATACTGAAACTAAACTTACAGGAGGGAGGGATGGGGGAGCTTGACACGCTGGAAAATTACAGGAGAGACCGGAGCAGAGGAGGTCAGGAGGGGCTAATATGCTAACTCTGGACCGCTGGACCGCACGTGGAAATACAGGAGACCTTATTTTTCGGAGCGGAGGTTTACGAGGCAGAGCTGAGCAACGAGCTAACATGCTAACATACGTTGCTGTAAACGCTGTGGACCGCGTGAAGCTGCAGGAGCTCGGAGGTGCACGAGCTAACATGCTAACAGACGGAGGAAGAACTGACCAGCTCCCAGTAAGAAATTAACTATTTTTTCCCTTCATTATGGCTCCAAATGTATGTGTTTTTTGATAATTATATAGGGTACTGTGTCAGGATAGGCTAAGTGCTTGGTAACTGTACAGTACCGTACATGTACCGTATTTTTTGGAGTATAGGTCGCACCTTTTTTATCATTTTTTCATGGCCTGCGACCTATATATGGCTTTTTATAAAACAAGCTGATTTGTAATAATTTATTAACAAAAATTTAACTGAGACACACTCTCACAATAATGTCAGCTAACAAACATATTTTTTTAGGTGTTTATCCTTGTAAAGGATTATGAGGAGGTCAATATTACACTGACCTCTTTACCTTAATTAATTTACTCATTCAGATTGAATAGTAATTTCACGGATTCTTTCTTTTTCAGTTTACCCAATATTTCTGTGATCTTTATGATGGATAAATAAATAAAGCCATAGAGTGACAATGGACACGTTAACTTAGTTGGTATGCCAAAGACACTACCATTTATTTAGAATAAATCAACTAAATTAACACCATTACACTTGATTGACAGGATTTCACTTTCTTGCAATTTAACACGTCAGCACACTTGAATGTAACACAACAGACTTCAATACAGGATGTTAACATATTTAGTCTGAGGGCTCTATGACTTAAATAGTTTCCAGCTTAGAATTGAGGGAAAAAGATAGGAGGAAAGATGGAGAGATGGTTTAAAGGAAATTGTCTTGAGCATGTTACCAGAAGTGACACTTTCATCCGACTTCTGCTAAATCCAGGTACGTTTGTAAACAGCTCTTTACCTTCGACGACGAGTCTGATAAAGAGATGACACCAGCCTTTCAGATGCACAGAGTCCTTCAGGCCCAGCACGTCCGAGCCGGTCCTCGTTTACGTTTTCAACGTCTCCTGGGATCCGCATCAACCATCAGAAAATATGTCAGCTACTGGCCTCTGACTTCAAGATAACTATTCCAGGAAGGAATAACAAAGTTTTGAGCTTACGCTCGTTCGAAGTGGACTCATAACAAACATGTTATTAGTCCTTAACTGGATGACGTGCCCTTAGCGTGTGACTAAACGTCCATCCAGCTCTTTGGGAAAAGTTCACATCTCTTTGAAGTTCCCAGCAGACTCTCAAGCGTTCCAGCAAAACTTAGAACTTAAAAGAGGATCTGAGAGGAGCGAGACTTGTCTCTTTTTCATTGGTCCGTGGACCAGCGAGGAGTTCACTTGTTGTTATCAAGATTCAAGGTGAAATTCAAAGCAGAGTGAAAATGTTTTGGAAAGACAGAGAGTGCTGGAGCCCTTCTCATGAAAACAACGGATTAACTGTCTTCTGACTTTCTAAACAAAACGGCCGGGTCTCTCTGACCCGAGTCTTCAACTTTCACACAGCATTGGACACAGTTTAACTCTTACAGAATAACACAGCTTAAAAGCACACATCATGAAAATGACAAAAGTTATTCTTTTGATTACATTAGAATAAAATCAAAGATAGAAATAGTCTCTTTTGGTGACTATGTTCTCAGATTACAACTAATGGAATAATTTGTAGTAAATGTCTTGCTTTACTGAAAGGTCAGTAAAGGTAATCTCTGGAACAGTTCAAAAATACACAGGTGTATCAAAGTGGACACGGTCATGCCCACTACATCCTGCTAAAATTATTCATTTATTAAAGAAAAGTTCAACTCAGACACATATTTGCTACAATTTTTATCAAACAAATACTTGTTTTTATGTGTTAATCTTCTTAAAAGCCTTGCTGTGCACTCCTGTGGAAGAGACATTTGCAGCAGAGCTAAACATGGTCCACATTTTGACGTAGGTGCGACCTATACTCAGGTGCGACCTATATACGGTATGGATTTTTCCAATTCTTTGGCAATAATTGGACAATGCGACCTATACTCCGGTGCGACCTATACTGCGAAAAATACAGTACGTGTATATTGGGCAATCAGTGTGTATGTGTATTTCGACTTACGACGCTATTCATGTTACGAACGGGCGTAGGAACGGAACTTTGTTGTAAGTCGGGGACCACCTGCATTTTATTTTTGGTCAGGTTTGTGTATTCCTGCTCCTGGGTTAAAAATAAAATCATCTAAATGTAGGATTGCTACAGATCCAGCAGCTTTTGAGGCTTTAACACCAGATTCCACAGCTAGAAGATGATCTTTAGTCGCTCTGTCGGCTCAGTTTAAACGTCTCGGAGTTTAATATTCTGTCCTCTGTGGCCAAAGATAGGAAAACATTCAATAAACCAAATGCAACCGTTGATCTCGACGCTGCGTCTTTATCTGAAATCATTTTACAGAGACGGGTCGGAGTTATTCTGAGCGCAGTTCATTTCCTTTTTACATCTGGAGCTTTACAAGATGCATGGGTGAGAGAGTCCAAATCCCGCCTGCCTGTGGGCATGTGTAGCTTATTAGAGTACGCTGCACAACCGTAGATCAGAATATTACTGAGACTTGTAAAGAGAGGACGTAATGAATAGATGTGTGACGGAAGCGTTACTATGTTGTGGTGTACTACTTTGATTTGGTTTGGAAGCCGTAACCCACAGATCTTGACCTTATTTTACACGTAGAGGCAGAATGAAGGTGCTTGACGAGATAGCTGAAGGGACGGTGGTGCATTAAAGATAAAAAAATATTTGACCTCGGTTTCAGGACAAACTGTTCCACAGTTCGGGAGCTACAACTAAAAATGACCCAATCACCTTGAATTTCTCTATCACACCTCTCTGTGGACCAGCCTGAACCTCATGACAACCAAGGTCCTGGTCACCTCAGTGGACCAGCCTGGACCGCATGACAACCAAAGTCCTGGTCACCTCTGTGGACCAGCCTGGACCTTGTTACAACCAAAACCTGGTCACATCTGTGGACCAGCCTGGACCTAGTGACATCCAAAGACCTGATCGCCTCTGTGGACCAGTCTGGACCTAGTGACATCCAAAGACCGATCATCTCTGAGGACCAGCCTGGACCAAGTGACATCCAAAGACCTATCATCTCTGTGGACCAGCCTGGACCTACTGACTTCCAAAGACCGATCATCTCTGAGGACCAGCCTGGACCAAGTGACTTCCAAAGACCTGGTCATCTCTGTGGACCAGCCTGGACCAAGTGACATCCAAAGACCTAATCACATCTGTGGACCAGCCTGGACCAAGTGACTTCCAAAGACCTGGTCACCTCTGTGGACCAGCCTGGACCAAGTGACATCCAAAGACCTGGTCATCTCTGTGGACCAGCCTGGACCAAGTGACATCCAAAGACCTGGTCACCTCTGTGGACCAGCCTGGACCAAGTGACATCCAAAGACCTATCATCTCTGTGGACCAGCCTGGACCTACTGACTTCCAAAGACCGATCATCTCTGAGGACCAGCCTGGACCAAGTGACTTCCAAAGACTTACGGTAATCACATCTGTGGACCAGCCTGGACCAAGTGACATCCAAAGACCTATCATCTCTGAGGACCAGCCTGGACCAAGTGACTTCCAAAGACTTACGGTAATCACATCTGTGGACCAGCCTGGACCAAGTGACTTCCAAAGACCGATCATCTCTGAGGACCAGCCTGGACCAAGTGACATCCAAAGACCTATCATCTAGGTGGACCAGCATGAACCACATGACAACCAAAGACCTGATCACCTCAGTGGACCAACCTGAACCACATGACAACCAAAGACCTGGTCACCTCTGTGGACCAGGCTGGACCTTGTGACAACCAAATGCACTCATGCAATTTGTACAGGTAATGCTCTGTGAGTTAAATCCATTAAAACAGATTATAAAAGTGTGTAAATTATTATGTTAGTCTTTGAATTCCTCCAGTCACAAGTTGGCAACATCAGTGACATGATGTTGTTCAGTAACCTATTTAAAAGTGAGGGAATCTAACAATCAGCTGACAAGATGTTGAAATAGACAAAATTATTAAGTTTGATACATGTATTGAAATACAACATTGCAACGCTTCGACTCACAAAACCTCTACAATTAGATTTGCATAACTTGTCCTTTCAGATGGACTTGCATTTAAAAATGTGTCAAATTCGTCGTGAACGGGGGACACAAATGCCAGCAAGTAAGAAGGCAGGCAGTTGATGTGGAAGCTAATTAACCTTTTATTCAAAGAAAACCGAAAGTGCAGCCGAGGCAGACATTACAATACAAAATCCAGTAAATGTAAATACACGAGCACTCGGGCGAACAAAAACAAGGACATGAAAGAACAAAGGAATTTAAAAACTTGGCATTCCTTGGATGCATGCATGCGTATCGCCCTTCTGTCAGTTTTCGTATTTATAATTAGTACCCAAGGTTCATATTTCTGAAAACCGAAAAGACTAAACAGAGACGAGATAAAAGGTAAGTACTTCCTTTAACAGGAAACAGGATGACCAGGGACAGGAAGATCTAAAGAGGACTATGGACGGTGAGATGGAGGTTTTTCCAAAGTAAAATGTACATGCATGGGTTTTCGCCACGTACTCCGGTTTCCTCCCACATACCAAATAGGCTTATTGTTAACTCTAAATTGTCCCAAGGTGCAAATGTGAATGGTTGTTTGTCTCGTTTGTCTCAAAGTAGCCCTGTGATGGACCCAGGGTGTCCCCTGCCTCTCACTCAATGATAGCTGGAAATGGGCACCAGTGACCCCTACAACCCAAAAAGGAAGAAGTGGGTAAAAGATAATAGACGTACGGACTTGTAATCCTTACATAATCGAGAATATTCTTATTGTTTTCTTTCTTCCAGGTTCCTGTGAGTAGCAGGTTATGATTCCAGGTCCAGTGTTCACTGGATGAGTTTCAGGAGAGAGAGAGTGGTAGGTGAGGCAGGTTGGCTGAAAGGCTGAGTTGCGGATACCTTTCAATGGCTCCTGCAGTGTTTGGAGGATGAATTCTCACAGGAGTTGAAACAGAGTCTGGTCTGGAGAATAACCACAAGGATGCTGCAAGGAGACAGGCAAGTACAGAGAACGTTAACTCTTTGACAACTTACTTCTAAAGCTCAGAGCGTTGTCAGTAGACTCACCATGTGTCAATCAATGGTCCAGCATCGACTCTTGGTCCATCTCAGCCTTTTAAGTAGTGGAGGTGGTATACAGCTGCCTGCCATGGGAGACGGCTGAGACATCGGTACACAGGGATCCTATCACCATCATATTTCATGCCAGAGTTTTAGGCTAAGCTCATGCAATAGTTTGAGATATGTTGGCGCTTAAAGTACATATAAAAAATAATCATAAAATTCAGTTTCAGTTACAGACATACACAGGATTAAAATTGCGTTTCTCTCAGTCCCTCGGTGCAACAGTAACTATTTAAACATTGAAACACTGAAACATATAATAATAGACATAAGCATAAAATAGTAAAACTGTAACACTGTCCTGAGTTTTTGCATAGTGGTATAAGAGTATGAAAATTTACACCAACTCTAAAACTAAAACACTAAACATTTAATGAACATAA
This sequence comes from Garcialebias charrua, assembly GCA_038048925.1. Classification (NCBI taxonomy): domain Eukaryota; kingdom Metazoa; phylum Chordata; class Actinopteri; order Cyprinodontiformes; family Rivulidae; genus Garcialebias; species Garcialebias charrua. The sequence continues at coordinate 8,755 of JBBPBX010014594.1, forward strand.
TACTGTCCTGAGTTTTTGCATACTAGTATAAAAAAGTATAAAAAGTATAACTATAAAATAAACTAAAGGTTCTAGCATTGACATTTGCAAAGTGGCAAAGCAGCATATGAGTTAATGTGCACAGTATATGTATGAGGTAGTAGAATAGAATAGAATATATCTTTATTGACATTGACATTGCACCGGGGCACAAAACAACGTAATTGATTACGCACATCCGTCTTAGGATAGGGACGAGTGCACGAAGTCGCAGCAGTATGAAACCGCGCCACCACAATCAGCAGATATGGAAAAATGAATAGACACAAACGGGTAAGAACGTGGTATTCAAAAAAAAGAATCTATCACAATTTGTCAATAGACACTCCATGATAAAGTCCAAAAAAACTCTACCAGCTTTTTAGCACATTTAGACAGGACAAGATGCATTATGACGGCAGGCGGGAGGTAATTAGTCTGTGAGTAACAGCTCCAGATAAGAACAGTTCGCAGGTCTCAGCCCGGCTCCATCTGAGAACGCACACACAGAGACCTCTGGGGGGAGGGGTGCGGGAGGGGAGCAAAGTCCCTTCAGCTTCCCAGCTCAGGAGAAGATTTGTAGACAGCCTTCAGTCCAAGGCCAGAGACCAGATTAGATTAGTTGCTTTATTTTTCCAGTCAGGCCACAGTGTTCTTTTACTGCAGTCTTTAAGTCCAGGTGCTGTTTCTGGGTCCAAATCGCCGAATCGAGAGAGGTTCCGAGCTAAAAGATCCTTCCGTATGTGCCCTGTTTTAATCCGGACGGCTGTAAACGAGTTCCACACACCGCAGGTCCGCGGCAGCCACCGCTTCTCCCACCGTGCGGTTCAGCCCGCACAACAGCTGGGAAGGTCATAGCCTGGATCAAAGCATTTTCGCTGAGCAGGAAGTCTCGCCAGCACGCCGATCGCGGCGGTCCTCCTCAGCCTTCAGTGGCAGAAACAGCCACCAGTATCCCAATAATCCACAGAGATTCCACGTCCCCGACAAAAAGAGCGGTCAGTTACATCAGCCTGCTCGAGTCCATAATGTAGCTCACCGCACGCGTGTCGATGGGGCTCCCCGGCTCTCCCTGGCCGGTGCGCTTCGCGGAAATTTTTGTTATCGATAGTATCGATAGATGAAATAGCCCAGAAAACAGTCCACGCACATAAATCCATTCCAAATTGGTTCGAGCGAGCGCTGAAGAGTTACAGACGAGACAAATGCAGAAGCGGGGGGGGGAACCAGGGAGGTGTAGGAGCAAAAAGAGATGCGACCTGCTCTGCCGAGAGCGGAAGTAAAAGTTGATGTTGTTATAGAGGCAAAAGTGGCATATGCAGTAAGGCACATTGGGCATCCTTAAATAAGGCTGGTCAGAGAATACTGTATATGTATCAGCAGTGGTGTAGATATAAAAGTAGTGTAAATGTAAACAGTAGTAATAAATGTAAGCAGTAGTAATAAATGTAAACAGTATTAATAAATGTAAACATTGAATGTAAACAGTAGTATGTAAACAGAGAATGTAAACAGTATTATGACTATAGGCAGTGATGTAATACAAACATTAGTGCAAATATGAGAAGTAGTGCAAACTGAATGAGCACATGACCGAGAGTTTAGTGAATAACCCGTTTGATGACACAGAGTCCAGTGTTAAAATCTTTGTGTTGAGTGGTAATGTGTGAGAAAGTTTTTTGTGTTAAGGCAGTTCAAGTGGGAGGGGAGGCAGAGCAGGCAGAGTGTTTAGCATCCTGACTGCCTGATGAACAGAGCTGTCACTCATAATGTGTTGAGTTACAAGTTACATTTGTGTTGCAGCTTTTTGATTTGTCATTAGTTTGAAAGTAACTGATGTCGAGAGAGGCCGAGGCCATGGTCTTGAGCCGGAAAAGGGTAGCATGCCCTCTCCGGGTCGGGGAGGAGGTCCTGCCCCAAGTGGAGGAGTTTAAGTATCTCGGGATCTTGTTCACGAATGAGGGAAAACTGGAGCGTGAGATCGATAGGCGGATAGGTGCAGCGTCCGCAGTGAAGCGGGCGCTGTACCGGTCTGTCGTGGTGAAGAGAGAGCTGAGTCAAAAGGCAAAGCTCTCAATTTACCGATCGATCTACGTTCCCACCCTCATCTATGGTCATGAGCTTTGGGTTATGACCGAAAGAACAAGATCTCGGATACAAGCGGCTGAAATGAGTTTTCTCCGCAGGGTGTCTGGACTCTCCCTTAGAGATAGGGTGAGAAGCTCAGTCATCCGGGAGGGACTCGGAGTAGAGCCGCTGCTTCTCCACATCGAGAGGAGCCAGTTGAGGTGGCTCGGGCATCTGGTTAGGATGCCTCCTGGACGCCTCCCTGGTGAGGTGTTCCGGGCATGTCCCACCGGGAGGAGACCCAGAGGAAGACCCAGGACACGCTGGAGGGACTATGTTTCTCGGCTGGCCTGGGAACGCCTTGGGATTCCCCCAGAGGAGCTGCTCCAAGTGGCTGGGGAGAGGGAAGTCTGGGCCTCCCTACTTAGGCTACTACCCCCGCGACCCGACCCCGGATAAGCGGACGAAAATGGATGGATGGATGGATGATGTCGAGAGAGTTGGTCCATTGAATCATTGCAAAGTGGACAGGTAACATTAGACCTGCCTTCAAGAAGAACTGGACCAATGATGTATGTTCTAGTATAAACGTCATTGAGCTGGGAGCACCCACAGCACCACTAACACACCCAAAATGGATTCCACTGTGGAGAGTCAGCCAGAAGATACACAACACCCATGACCTTATTGAAAGATTATTGAAAGACTGTTGAAAGACTGTTCAGTAGACAGTATTTTAACTAGAGTTGAAATGATCAGATGTTCCTTTGTTAGGTCTAATGATCCTTTTTTCAGGCAGACAACTTTTACTCAAATGTGTTTACTGCAGTTAAAATGACACATTGGTTTTACTTTGTGTTAAATAAAAACTTTCAAAGGTATATTCATTCCTTATTATTCTTATTTTGCTTAATGACATTTAACTCTGCATGTCATCCCTGAAATTCTGACACACAGAATCACAAGTCCAAGTGTGAACTGTGTCACAGAGTAAACACAATAAAAACATGTATTATCTGCAGCATTGTTCATTAAAATGGCTCAACACTATTAATGTATTACAGAAAATATGCATACAGTACGCACACTTAATGATATTGTAGACCATTGCATTAGTTAATACTTTCAGCAAGTGATTTTACTTTAATACTTTAAGTATTTTTAAAAGCAAGTACTTATTTACTTTTACTTAAGTAAAAACATTAATATGGTACTTCTACTTTTACTAGAGTACATTTTGTCTGTTTATTTGTACTTTTACTTAAGTACAGTCAGTGTTAAGAGTACTTTCTCCAACACAGCACACCACAATTATGCAAGATTAATGTTATGCAGACAGTATATCAAATAAACAAAATACTGTACATTTATTATCTGCACAGCCATAAGTTTATATTGGACTACTCATGTCACAGAAAGCACAGTGGTTCTTACCTTTAGAAGTTATTTCTGGTCTTTTTATTTGCAACGCTTCCAAGCTAACGTTGCAGCTCAAAATCTTCCTAATTTCTAGCTTTAAAAAAAAAGTCAGCTGACTTCAGTGCTTACGTTTCCAACTGAAATGGATGGTGCCGCTTCCTGTCTGCTCTCATTTATTCCATACGTTGTCCTCTTGTTTTGTTGGAAAAAAAAGTTAGAATATCCATGATACACGGACAGTGGTGAGCGTGTGTTTCTGTTTGAAACAACTAGTTTGTTGCCTCGGCTTCATTGATTGGTTGAATTGTATGACGGACAAACAAAGATGAAAAAAATAGAAAGATGTTCAGTCGGAGATTAAAAACAAACAAACAAAAAACTTCCCGTCGTCCAGTCTGTCAGGGGGGGCACAGCTGACTCTGCGGGGGGGCAATGCACCTCAATGCCCGCCCATGCCGCGGGGCTTGAACCAAACCATACTTGGAACTACTGAGTTGGCTGGATATTCTAAACCGACTGTCACAAAAAATTATCCTAAAGCCCGATCAATAAACTTGATCACAATGCAGGCATAACAGAAGGTGAATACTTGCGAACTTAGAATACTGAAGTCATTTCTAACCAACTTCATGACATAATTTATAATGGCTGTAATTTAACATTTTGATTCATTAAATCCTGTCAAATTGATTCCTCACTCCAATAGGTCAAGTCTGAGAACGAGGTTATGTAATTCCCTTCATAAATGTTTTAATGAGGGTCATTACAATTTTGAACCTGCCATTTTTGGAACAATACCTGCACCCGTGGCGGAGTTAATCCTTTCACAGGACCAAGAGGACAGAAGAACAACGTAATGCTTCCAGTGTGAAAGCACTGCTTTCAGACCATTGTAAGATATTTAGAAACCCTAAACGCTTCTAAGATCTTTCAACTCGTTCAATTACGGCTCACCTCCGGTCTCTGAAGTCGAAGCTGTTCTTTTTCTCACTATGTGACTTGAATAATCAGTCGTGTCCTCAATGATACCCAAGAGAGCTCGGCTACTTAAGGACTGCTTCAACAAGGAGCTTGGAGAACAGTATTAACACTTTTCAGAAATTGATGTCTGGGAAAACTCTTCTTTGTGGAAAACAAGAAACAACCGAAGAGAATCAGCTGCTCGTTTACCACTAATTAGCTTAGTAGCTGCAGCACAAATATACTGCTAAGCTTTACGTGCTCGCAGCTATCTGTCCAATTACCGCAGCCGGAACTATTCCCAGCGAGCGTTTACAACGCGAGCACACGCTCGGGTTGTTGTTGTTGTCACTGGATTTCCTTGTTTTCAAACGTCCAAGACAAGAGAAAGCAAAGCGCTACTTGTTCTTAGACAAGTGTCTCGTTCTCAGCTTGAGTCGGCTGTGAAGGAATAAAAACTCAAATGTGATGAAAATGTTTAAAGCGCTATGTAAACTTGGTGGCCAATTAGAGGATGCTCAACATTTCTTTCAGTCTCTTTATCCTGCTCACTTCAATAATTCACTGTACATAATTAGATAGCACTGTGTACCCTCATATTAATGCCAAAACAAATACTATGTAATCTGTGACAGCAGCAGGACTCGTCATTTTGTTCTTTACAACTCTAATTTGAGCTGGATTCATGAGCTGTTCCTGTACATTTTAGCTCTTTTCTGTAAAATGAACAAAGATAGTTTTACACGCTTTACCCCAGACTTCAATACAGTAAACCAAATAAGGAACAACTATTGCATTATACAACATAAACATTGCTTTATCAGTGAATAACTCTATTACTTTATACAGAACTGCTATTGATCTAGATATTTTTGTTCTCAAATTGTTTATGTGAGGTCTCCATGTTAATTTCTCAACAATATTAACACCCAAAAATTTCACCTCACTAACTCTACAAATTTCAGTTCCATCTACCAAAAATGGAGCGTGAACATCTGTTTTTCTGTTACGGTGTATCATGTAATAAGTTTTATCCAGATTTAATGATAACTTATGTAGACGAAACCAATTATGGATTTTCACAAATTCTGACTGTATTAACTCCAGCATTTGTTCTGTATCATCACCCTTACAAATAAATGTTGTGTCGTCTGCAAATAAAATACATCTAAAAAAATCTGACACATTAACCAAGTCATTTACATACAAATTAAATAACCTGGGTCCAAGTACTGAGCCCTGAGGCACTCCACATGTGATATTACTAAATTTGGATCTTATGTCATGTATTTGAACAAATTGTTTTCGATCTTCCAAATAACTATTTACCCACTTTAATGCTGTCCCTCTAATACCATATTTATATAGTTTATCAAGAAGAATTCCATGATCTATAGTATCAAATGCCTTCCTTAAATCAACATAAATACTAATACAACTCTTCTTTTAATCAACTGCATTTGTTATTTGTTCCACCAGTTCAACAAGTGCCATTGATGTAGAATTATTTTTTCTAAATCCATATTGACAGCTTTCACACAGGACGTGCAGGTCCGTCGATAAAAAGTAGCCCGTCTGGCACATGGGGCACAGACAGATGGTCTTCTTAGTTGAAGTCATCTTAGAGGTAGTGTGTTCTTCGCGTTGGCTTAAGAAAAACGGGAGTCGAGCTCCGGTCCAGATGCAATTTATAACGGACCGGGTGGGGCCCACAGCAGGTGGGCGTGGACTAGAAGTTTTCAGTGTTTTGCGCGCTGCGCGGGTAAACCCAATAGCAACAGCCTTTAAAGGGTTACGCTTACACTCATAGAATCTGGGGTTACAATACGTAACCAACGTTCTGGTTATAAAGCAATAAAACATAAAGAAAAAAACTGCATTGCTAAATAATAACAGTTGATTACAGTTAGTTACAGATAGAGCTGGACGATATGGCCAAAACTTTCATCTCAATATATTTCTTAATTTCGGTCGATAACGATACAATTACGATATCGATATAAACAATATAAAAGCCTGAGAAAAGCATAATCCATAATCATGCTCAGTAATCCAGTTATTTAGCTAACTGCTCAATAAACCAGTTGGCATTAGTAAACTGTTTTTTTTTCCACTATGGATTATGCTGTTTATGGGAATCAGTTTTGTTTGGCGGCTCCTCAGATCGAAGAAGTCCTTTGGATGAAGGACGAAACGACTCAGCAAAAAAAGAAACCGTCCCGATGACCCGACGGAACATTGTTGGATTTTTACCTGGATTATTATGAACTTTGGTGTTTTGAACTCAGTAAGACTACCTGTATAAATAAAGGTTAAGCACGTATTTACATCCATTTGAAACGAGGGTGAACCGTGCATTTAAAGTTACGCTCCGCGCTCGGTGGAAGGCTTGGATGACGAGAAACCGTTTGACCAAAACTGTCCGCATGTGCCGTTTGCTCAAGTCCAGTGGATCCTGACAGTGGAGCAGGTAAAATAAATCGTCGCCATCGGGTTTCGAAAGGCAGCTGCGTGATGAAGAGGACAGCACAAGCTTGCACAGGAGGAAGACGAAGATGGCAATCAATGACTTCCTGGTAGGCTACTGTATTTTATTTTATTCTTTAAACCAGCCAGTACATACATGTATTTAATTAAAAGTTTTTAAAAAAATTCTGTGTAAATATCTCATGTTAAAATGTGGACACCTGCGCTTTATACACAAGCGCGGTCTACCGTATTTTCCGCCTGATAAGTCTCACCTTTCTATAAGGCGCATTGTCCAATTATTGGCAATGAATTGGAAAAATCCATAAACGTGTTGCACCTTTATTTAAGTCGCATCTATTATGCGTCACCGCTACGTGACGCGTCAGCGCCTCATTTGCCCTGCTGAAAATGGTGGCCACAGGAGCGAGCACGGAAGGACTTTACAAGATTAACACGGTAAAAACAATTATTTGATTGCTGAAAATTATAGCAACGATGTGTCTTAGCTGAGCTTTTCCTTAATAAATGCACATAATTGTCAAATCAGCTGGATTTAAAAAGTAGTTTTGCTATTGCACCCGCACGAGTGGGACCACAGCATTTTCTTTAAAATTTATTAAGATAAACACTTAAAAAAATATAGTTGTTAGCTGACATTATAGCAAAAGTGTTCTGAGCTTAACCGTTCCATTAATACATTCACGTAATGGTCAAATCTGCTGGATTTAAATTGTTTCGCTTTGACGTCTTCCAAAAGGTTGCGCGCGCGCGCTGCGAAAATAAATTATAAATAAATCAAATTTTAGCTCAAAAATCTCATACAGCTAACAGTTTGTAAATGTCCACCTAGTAATTACTTTCTGTAAGTTTCAACAAAATCTGTCCTGTAGTTCATGAGTGATTTATCCAAATAGTACCCGTTTACGGTAGCTAACCGCTAACAAACAACGATGCTAAAAGATCGAATTTTAGCTCAAAAATCTCGTACAGCTAACAGTTTGTAAATGTCCACCTAGTAATTACTTTCTGTAAGTTTCAACAAAATCTGTCCTGTAGTTCATGAGTTATTTATCCAAATAGTACCCGTTTACGGTAGCTAACCGCTAACAAACAACGATGCTAAAAGATCGAATTTTAGCTCAAAAATCTCGTACAGCTAACAGTTTGTAAATGACCACCAAGTAATTACTTTCTGTAAGTTTAACGAAAATCTGTCCTGTAGTTTGGTCGGTGTACCATAGCGGACAAAAGTGGTAATGCACCCCTAGCGGCCGAAAGTGGTATTGCACCATTTTTTGCCAAAATGAAAAATGGTCATATCTGAGCCAAAAATTGGTCTAAAAATATGGGGGAAAAAATCCATAAACAAGTCTCACCTCTCTATTATTCGCAGGGCATGCAAATTAGGCAAAAAGGTGTGACTTATAGATCAGAAAATACGGTATAAATGTACAAATTATTGTTATTTCTAATTTAGTGGGTGTGGCTTATATTTGGGTGCGCTCAATAGTCTGGAAATTACGGTACCAATAAAAATGTCTTTTTTAATATATTAAAGCAAAAATGTCTTCAAATCTGTGAAACAGACCAAAATGAATTTAAAAAATTAATTCAATGTGTCGTACACTGAATTAATTAAAAAATTAATTCAATGTGTCGTACACTGAGTGTGTACCACGCGAGGTCTTTTGCTTGTGGCGGTGATTGTCATTGCAATCGCTGAACCTTAAAATTACGGGAAAATAAATCCCCATCAGCTCAGGCGTCTTGGTTTGCTAAAATGAATGTTTATCACCGTTTTTTTTTTCCACCTGGCTGCTTTCCTCTCATTTCCATTAGATTTTTTCTGTAGCTGTTGGCAGATTGGTGGATCCTGCCAGGTGCTGCACATTCTGCGGTAATCGGAGATCTCAGTGGGATTTCTAACTCTTAAGAGAAACATGCTTTGAGTTTTAATTTGGTAAAAGCCTTTGATTTGTGTTCACAGATATGCAACACCACTCAGATGTTTGTTACTTTATTTATTTTTTTATCTACGAAACTCATATTTCTCAAATTGATTCTGCAGCCAGCAAAGCGTTTCAATTAATGCTCCTTTCGCCTCCGAGCTTGGGGAAACGCTCCGGCCATCAAAAGTGCCACAAATCAGAGGTAACAAAAACGCAAACTGTCGATATCATCTTCACAAATTGAAGAGTCTGAGCGAGCTGCGAGAGACAGTTTGACTTAGAATGTTCCGTAATCACAGCGGTGTCGTTTTGCCCAACTGCTTTCATAAAATTTGATCATCAAGAATCTAAACTGAAGGCGAGAATTTTTTAAAAAGTGGTTTTTTTTGGTGTCATGCAGTGACAGTATTTCTTTGTTTTTCCTGTATTGTAGCTGTCACAACACACGGTTGCGGGAAAAAAAATCTGATCCTTAACCGGTTCTAAAATTATTTAAATCTAACCTCAAGTGTACAAAACACACAACTGATTCCCATTCATTAAACAAAAGCAACACCAAAATGAAAACATCAGTGTGTTTGACAGTGCTGGGCAGCGCTAATCCAAAAATTAGTTCCGCAATTAGAAAAGCGCTTATGTATTAGCAATGCTAGCGGAAGCTAAATGCTAACACGCTAACGTGCAAATGGCGAACTACTTTTTTTAATCCAGCAGATTTGACCATTTCGTGAACCGGTTAAGCTCAGAAAAACCTTGTGCTATAAAGTCAGCTAAGAAATATATTTTTTCTCAGCAAAGAAATAATTGTTTTTACCGTGTTTTGTTGTAAAGTCCTTTGCTTCTGTGGCCGTCGCCATTTTGAAGAGGGCAAATGAGGCGCTGACGCGTCGCGTAGGCCGCTGAGAAACATCCATAAGTTCACCCTCCATGTTAAAAACTCTTCGTCTGACTCTTCGAAAACAAGCAATAAGGCTGCAGAGTAACACACTGGCTGCTAACTGCTATAGAGAGAGCGCTCTCTCTAGCCAAGAGACTGAGGGGGACGCTTTTTTGTCACGGACCACATCCGGCGCTGACAGGATATGGTCTGTTAGCAGTCGTCCGGTTGATTTAAGAGCCCGTAAATAAGTTTTTTTTGTTTTTACTGATAGATAATTGGTTATTAGCGGTACTGCATTTTATATAAAAATAGCGCAAATCCGCTTATGAATTATAAAAGTTACTCAATCCGCTATAACACTGACAAATTGTTTAGGTCCGCTATCAGCGGATTAGCGCTCCCCAGCGGTCTGGTGCCCACCTTTTGTGTTTGATGCATCCATTAAAGTTTAGATCAAAAGTGCTGCTGATCAAACGTTTCGATTAACTGATCATCATCTGTGTGACTACCCATTAGTTTGTAGCGTATACAGTAGATGTTTGTATCACAATGCCAAAGAGGAAAGACGACCGCAATCTGGGAAGGGTTAAAGGTCATTTTCAGCCAATCAGCTCCATCGTTCTAGAGAAAGAATACAATAGTCCCTCAGCTATCATGGGGGTTACGATCTAGACACCCACGCGATAGGTGAAAATCTGATAAGTAGGAATATCATATTTATTTTAGTACAGGTGGTCCCCGAGTTACGACGGAGTTCCGTTCCTACACCTGTTCGTAACACGGATTTCGACGTAACTCAAAAAATGCATACACACTGGCCGCCCCATTTACACGTACGGTACTGTACAGTTACCAAGCGCTTAGCCTATCCTAACACAGTACCCTACATAATTATCAAAAAACACATACAGTAAATTTGGAGCCATAATGAAGGAAAAAAATAGTTAATTTCTTACTGGTAACTGGTGAATTCTTCCTCCGTCTGTTAGCTCGTGCACCTCCGAGCTCTGCAGCTTCCTGCAGCTTCACGTGGTCCACAGCGTTTACAGCAAGGTCTGTTAGCATGTTAGCTCGTTGCTCAGCTGTAGCCTCTCTGCCTCGTAAACCTCCGCTCCAAACAATAAGGTCTCCTGTACTTTTCCACGCGCGGTCCATAGTTTTACAGTAAGGTCTGTTAGCATATTAGCCTCTCCTAACCTCCTCTGCTCCGGTCTGCCTGTCCAAACAATGAGGTCTCCTGTAAGTTTCCACTGAGTGTGTCAAGCTACACTCCCCCCTCCCTCCTGTAAATTTTCGCTGAGTTTCGGTACCGTATTTTTTGGTGTAAAGGCGCATAAACCGCGTAACTCGAACAATGCTTTTCAATGGGAGGGCGTTCGTAACCGCGAAACGTCGTAAGTCGAGGCCGTCGTAAGTCGAGGACTACCTGTATTTATATAAACTGTATTAGGCTTTATAAACCCTTCCTACACTCTTGCAATGTTCCAAGCAATGAACTTTCTAAACGCTCTAAAAGAGCACAGCATGTCATGCTCTCTGCCACGCCCACTTCTCCACCACGATCACACCCGTGCCCATCACCTGTCCCTCCCAGTCTCCCTCCTGCTGCACCTGTACATGAACAATTTAAATACTGTAGTAGTTTAAATAAACAATCCATGTTGCCTCGATGGCCAGTCCACTCCACCCTCTGGAGCACCGGGACATTTCTCGGTGGCCTGGCCCGCTCAGTGTTCACCGAGGGGGACTAAAGGCTTGGTTCGGGTTACGCTTGATTATTTTAAATAAACAATCCATGCCGTTCGTGCGGCTCACTCCATCAATCAGCCAATCATGTGTTATGTTATGTTATAGCACATGGAGATTTTTATTAATGAAAAGTGCGGTATAAATTAAATTCATTATCATTATTATTATGTGTAATCTTTCCTTGAAAAACCATGAAAGAGTGAGTCCGCGTTTAGAAGGGAGCCGGAGAACCTCTAAAGGGCACATCGATGCATTGAAGTGCACCGCTAGACTTTTGGAACAATGTCCGTTGTACAGAGGAGACTAAAATAGAGACAATTCCCCATAATGCACTGAAAACCAAACGAGGCCTATCGGCACAAACGTCTCATAACAACTGTAAAGCACGGTGGTGGACGTGTGATGATTTGGGCCTGTTTTGCTGCTACGGGACCTGCAGTTTCTGAGTCGACCATGAACCCGTCTGTAGACCAATGAATCGAGAGTCGCTGGAAATAAAAATTTAAAAAAGGTTTTTGCAGTTGTCCAGTAAAGGTCCAGGTCCTCAACCTGACTGAAATGGTGGGACCTGGACAGAAACGAATGTCCACAAGAATTTAAGCAACGTTAGAAGAAAGAGTGGACCACGATTCCTTCACAAGCTTGTGTGAAACTGATAGACAGACAGGGAAGGATTTGTAGTTTGTGCAGAATGTTATTTCTGGACTGGAACTGAACGGAGGACGCAGATGAACCTTAATGTTTCCGGTGCAAGATGCTCAACTGGGCAGGAGTTACACTGTGGAGAAGAACAGAGGGAAGTTTTGTTTTTTGTTTGTCCGAAGTGGTGCAGAGTGACGACGGATCCTGGTGAGCGAAGGGAGCGATTTCATCCACCACCATGGCGGAGCCAGGGGGTGGCCAATGGTGGCTTTGACCACCGTAGATTAATTTTTGGCCACCCCAGCAGCCACAACAATCATTTGAGGAAATTTAATGCAACACAAAAACTAGAATGCATAGTTTGCTCAAACGATAGAGGACGCACACACATAAACACACATGTATATACAGGTAGTCCTCGACTTACGACGGAGCTCCGTTCCTGCGCTGCGTGGTAAAGCAAATTTCGACGTACGTCGGAACATAGGCTGCGTACATACTGAACCATATACGGGCGGCCGTGGCGTAGTGGTAATGGCAGTCGTCCCCCGATCGGAAGGTTGGAAGTTCGAATCCCGGTTCCCCACACCATGTGTCGTTGTGTCCCTGGGCAAGACACTTAACCCCGAGTTGCTCCCGGTAGGACTGGAAAGGCGCCTTGCATGGCAGTCTGCCGCTACCGGTGTATGAATGTGTGTATGAATGGGTGGATGGTTGGTATTGTAAAGCGCTTTGGGGCCCCTCATCGAGGGCTGGAAAGCGCTATATAAATAAGCTCCATTTACCATTTACCATATACTGTACGTACAGTACTGTATTTTACCAAGCACTTAGCCCTATTCTAACACAGTACCCTACATAATTATCAAAAAACACATACATTTGGGAGCCATAATGAAGAGAAAAAAGAGTTAATAACCTACTGGTATGCTGGTGAAGCCGTTCCTCTGTCCCTCCTCCGTATTCTGCATTGCGTTTACGTTGTAAAACCGCCGTCCATAAAACAGCTACTTTTCCACAGCTGCTACCTGTCCAGCTTGGTCCAACAAGTTTAGTTTTGTTTTTTTGAATGTCCAGAGGACCAGACTTAGCTTTTTTAGAGCGTACAGGGCAGTATTTCTCCGCCGCTACGTTTAGAACGTAAAACCGGAAACTGCGTAACTCGGCTTTTCAAAATAAAATTTTCAAAATAATATATATACCTGTGTATATATACAGGTAGTCCTCGACTTACGATGGCCTCGACTTACGACGTTTTGGGTTTACGACACGCATCTCCATTAAAAAAAACAAAAAAAATATATAAATATATTGAATTTTTTTATTTTGAAGCCGATTTAAGCAGTTTCCGACCAGTTTCCGGCAGTTTCCGGTTTCCCGTTTTGCTAGCTGTGGAGGCTACAGCTGCCTGTACTCTCGAAAAAAGCTAAGACTGGTCCTCTGAACATTAAAAAAAAAAAAACTTGTTGGAGCAAGCTGGACAGGTAGCAGCTGTGGCAAAGTAGCTGTTTATGGACGGCGATTTTACAACATAAACGAATGGAGAATCCAGAGGAGGGAGGGAGAAACGGAGGAAATGGCTTCACCAGCAGTCCAGAGTAGGAAATTAACTCTCTTTTCCTTCATTATGGCTCTGAAATGTATGTTTTTTATAATTATGTAGGTACTGTGTTAGGATAGGCTAAGTGCTTGGTAAAATACAGTACTGTACATATAAGGTGCAGTTTGGACGTATGTTTCGAGTTACGTCAAAATTCGAGTTACGACGGAACGTAAGAACGGAACTCCGTCGTAATTCGGGGACTACCTGTATTTTTTTTTATGGGAGATGCGTGTCGTAACCACGAAACGTCGTAAGTCGAGGCCGTCGTAAGTCGAGGACTACCTGTATTTATATTCTGCAGGGGCCATCTTGGATTTTGACATGGCACATTTTCGATAGGGGCATTTATTACATCTAGATGCAGACACCCACCAAAATGGAAGTTGGTGCCTGTTGTATTTTCAAGGTATCCCAGCTCACAAACTGACAGAAGGTATTTCCAATCCTCGCTCGGCGGTGAGGTACGAAAATGACTGCGTCAAGTTACTGCTGTTAAAGGAAGTTCTTCGCTCCTTGTATAGGCGTAGCAAAAATTATATGTGAAGAGGACGTGTCCCATCCCCACATTTAAGAAAAATATTCATTTGGAGCCCCCCCACCACCCTTTGAATGTGTGTGAGAAGCGGGCCGCTACGTCTGTAGCATCTTAGCTAACGCCTCGTATTGCGCACCATTAGCTTAGCGCTTCGTTAGTTCTGTTCAAGCTGTTTGGCAGACTACTACTTCTTACCAAACCAATTTATTTATAGAGCACTTAAAACAGCAACAAGGCCAACCAAAGTTCTTGTGTCATGCGCTCTAAATAGTTATTGAATCAGTTACTTATGGTGGCCCTAAGGTGTAAATGAACAACATTTGAAAAAACAGAATTACATTAAGCCAAAGCGGAAGTAAAAAAAAAAAAAACTTTATTAACGTTATTATTATTATTTATTTTTTTATTATCATTATTTATTTACTTTTTCAAATGTGTTTCCGTCTTTTTCTATTGTAATTCCGTTTTTTCAATTGTTATTCCGTTTTTTCTAATGCAGTTCCGTTTTTTTTCAATTGTAATTCCGTTTTTCAAATGCAATTCCGTTTTTTCAATTGTTATTCTGTTTTTTCTAATTCAATTCCGTTTTTTCAATTGTAATTCCGTTTTTTCTAATTCAATTCCGTTTTTTCAATTGTAATTCCGTTTTTTCTAATGCAATTCCGTTTTTCTAATGCAATTCCGTTTTTTCTAATGCAATTCCGTTTTTTCAATTGTAATTCCGTTTTTTCTAATGCAATTCCGTTTTTTCAATTGTAATTCCGTTTTTTCTAATGCAATTCCGTTTTTTAATTGCAATTCCATTTTTTCAAATGTAATTC